>JAMZEH010000103.1:3367500-3565000 GCA_024699665.1 Ostrea denselamellosa
TTTAGACATAACTCAGTTCAATGTGAATGTATTTATTGATATTATTTATTTATTTATTTATTTTTATTTATTTGTTTATTTAGAAATGCGACAAAGAGGAAGAATGGCAGGGTTTTCGTTGTATCTATCAAACACATCTAACATTGAGAACGGTCACTTGTGTTACAAGGACGGACCAGATTTACCTCCCTTGGACTTCAGCACTACCTGTATCACACACGGCCGTTATGTTATATTCTACAACGAAAGATTACCAGGAGTACAGTATCCTGCTGGTTACGAATTGAGGTCTTTGGCAGAATTATGTGAAGTGATCGTTCTGGGTAATGTTTGCATTACATAAAACTAATGTATATATATATATATATATATATATATATATATATATATATATATATCTTATGTTTACATGTAAAATAATTGAATTTGTTATGCTAAATTGTCTTATTTATTAAATCAAACGTAAAAGTGACCTTTCTGAATTTGAGTGATTTAAACCTTTTCCAAAAGGATACATAAAATAGCTTGTTCTCAATGCATGATTTCTTGTTTTTAAATCGTACATTGTTGATATACGGAAAGTGTAAATTCCCAATTCCTGGCATTTGAACATTCCGCAAGTATTGAAAATTTTGAAAATGTTGAATAAAAATAAAGAATCAATCATTTTCCTGATGCCAATTTCTATTTTGGAATATGACGTCACAAAGTTATTGATTATTTGAAATGTACACGAAAGATGTTTAAATTGTCAATTTTGGAAATTTTGTGTTTGCCTTAAATTCATGCACTGCCTTTTTACAGCAGTGAACAGTTTAATTTTGATTGATTCCCGCATAGCGCCCATACCCTCAGAAGCCAAAACGTAGAAATTGCATTGTTTTCTCCACTTGAAAGAAAATGCTTTGAAAATTATGTTTCTGGCGTTAAAGAAAGTAAATACAGCGCTGATAAAGCTGTAACTACTTCTGTTTAATGACGTATTTCCTTTGCATTCCTTTACATTTTTTTTTTCGTATTGAGACTTCACCAGCTATAGGTGAAATGTCAAAATTTTCATCAATGTATTGATAAAGTAGTTTTAGGCATCTAACCCCCTCCCCTTAAAAAATACAGTAATAATTATCTTTGTGATAGATTGTCACATAAATATATTTTATTAACTTCTTGACTAAATCAAAAATCCATACAGTTTCTGAGACCACGTGTATTATTTTACAAGGTTGTCTAACACGTGGCCGGTATGGACAACAATGTGACCTGATCTGTCCCTCCAACTGTCAGGAACAAAGATGTCATATTGTTGATGGAACCTGTCTGGGTTGTACTGCTGGCTGGACAGGGAGATTCTGTAATAAAAGTACGGTTATGTTTATAATCTCCCTTTCTCTCTCATCTGTCTGTCTCTTTCTTTCTTTCCTCTAATATTACATAAGTCAGACAACAGACGTGCACTATTTCTCGTTAACAGCTTGTCCCAGTGGATACTACGGTATAGACTGTACATCTGTGTGTCAGGGACATTGTAGGGACGGTGTCTCCTGTAACCACACGAGTGGACAATGTGACGGTGGGTGTGGAGACGGATGGCAGGGAGCTAAGTGTGATCAAGGTACAAACTCTCTTTTATATGTACACCTATATTTTAGAAAGCATATGACATTAAACGGTGTATAATTTACAGTCATATATTCATACAGATCCTTCGATTTCTATCTCTGTTGTGCTACTGAAATGATAAATAGTAGCTATATACACAATAGGTAGATCACACTTGTGGCGATGCACAGCTGGGTCAATTCGAAATTTAATCAAAGACCTGCTCCTTGTCTGATCAATGTTTGGGAGTTGATTTTAACTACCCCACGTGCGTCGACTCAGGATGGTGGGGATCTTATTACTTCTTTACAAACTGCTGTAACGGCGCGATCAGCAAAAAGTTCGTAAATTGTGTACGCATTACATGTTTAATTGCATGATTTCTATCAATTTTAATTTTCTATCGTCGGAAAATTGAATATGTAAATTGAAGGGCAACCAAACTATCATAGTAAATACAATCTAATGTCAACAGCGATAGTTTACACCATTCTGGATTAGTCTATTCGAGTTGCTTTTTGGGGGGTTTTTTATTATTATTATTATTATTATTTTTAATTCAGAAATTTTAAACACAAACCATTTTTTTTTTTTTTATTTTTTTTTGCATTTTGCAATCGTTTTCTCATTTTTCGCAATTTTTCTCGTTTAAAGTAGTGAGGCCTCCGTGGCCGAGTGGTTAGAGCATTGCGCTCAAAATCACAAGCCCTTTCACCTCTAGTCGGCGCGGGTTCGCTCGCGCCGATCTATGTGAGAAAGTTTGCCAGTTTACTTTCGGAAGGTCGGTGGTCTCTCCCCGCATACATTGCATCTGATAGAATAGAACCGTGTGAGGATGAGAAATGTCGAGATATCGTTAAACTGTGGAAGCAGAGGGGAAAACGGTAAAGGTTTAGTAAGATATCCTAGTTTTATTATTTTAAAAAATAAATGATACGAATCTAGCTGCATTACGAATTTATTGCATTTGCCAACACATTTTCATTTAAGATACATTCTAAACATTCAGGGAACTTTTCTTGTGCTATTTTTAGACACCACGCAGGGACATGTACATCAGTTGAAGGGAGGTAACCAAATGCCTCAATAAAACTCATTTGTTTGTAAGAGGAATAACTTCATGGGAGTAAATCGGGTCCATTATTACAAATAGCGGCCAAAAATAGAACATACGTGGTTTACCACCAAATTTTTCCTGCGAGTGACCTTAACGTCGTTGCACAACAGGGTCATGAACTCTCGTGTCAATATGCAAGCATTCCAGGTAATAGAAATTGAAATTCATTCAAGCCACGGGAGTAGGGCGTGGCCACAATTCTAAGTTTTATGTTAAATCTTTAAAAAATCTTCTCAAGAGCAACAAGGACATGATTACTCATATCAATATGCAGGCAATCCCATGTAGCGCAGATTCAATTTTGTTAAAATTGTGTCAAAATGCGAAGGTTCCTGCAGTCCGTCATCTTCGAAAGCCAAGTGTCTTCGGTCCACTCCACTCCCTACAAACCCTTGGCAAATTACGCAGCGAAAACTGTGGCCAAGTTTTCATTGGTTCCAGGATTCGACCTTCAAACCAATGAACAGATAGCTTTCATTCAAAAGAAACATTGGTGTCAACAAGCAAAGCACGCGTGAAGTTTATCTACAACTTTTAGGATCGATCTCTACAATGGAACTGTGTTGGTTGTTTGTGGGTCAACTTCCACTGAAAATCGTAGGGTAATTTTTTTTCAGTTTTATATAAAGTTTTCAAACAACTTTCAGAAGTTTTCAATTACAGTCCGTGTCAAAATGATAATCTGTCCCGGTATATTTATTATCACTGCTCAACAAGCTAAACAGGTTACGAGAAAAACGACCTCAAAAACAAAGTTCAGGCGATAAAGCCGAAAAGTCAACCGTACTGCAAAATTTGGGTCATAAACATGCTTTACAGTATGAATATGCGAGGTGCAAAATTAACTGGAATTTCCTCTTACCACGTTGATGTTTCCTGTTCTGTTAATAGCGATATTCTCGTCCCTGTTAAATACTGTCTAGAGCGCGTAATTGATCTGTACTGAATACTGTATGTGTATGTCATGTGACGAAACTTACCTTTTGGTACTAATTTTGACCTTGTGACCTTTAACTTAGATTTTACCTACATTTAAGAAAATTTGCTAATCTTACCGAGACAATATATCCTAAACTATTTAAGGTAGGGATTTTATATCTTGTATAAAGATTCCTTATTTTAAGAAACTTCATTTGGTGCCATGATATTTTACCTTGTGACCTTGCAGTGTGAGTCAAATCTTAAAACTTAATCGTTTACCTGCTCATCATTTTTTAACTCTGAGTGATGTATCATCTTTCACATTTCAAATATACATTCATTGTGACAATACGTTTAATTTTGGTACCGAAGATTTTGACGTTGCAATCTTGAATTTAGATTTTGACTGACTTTTATGAAAAGTTAACTTAGACAATATCCTCTGAACTGTGTAAGTTAGGGATTTCATGTATTGTGTATTTTGAGTCCTTATGACAAACCTTTACATTTCATACCATGCGTTTTTAACCTTATGACCTTGTATCATGACTATGTTGTGACCGTATGGGGCGGGGTTGGAACCACAATATGAGGGCAAATATTTCATGGGATTAAAGATTGCACAATATCTTTTAAGAATAACATTAGCTGAACAACAAAAGGACCAAGATGATTCATGTGAGCGATGTGGCCCATGGGCCTCTTGTATTTTTTTTTTTTTTTTTTTTTAGGATTCATGATATTAGTCACTGTTTGGTTAGCTTCACTTATTCATCAAAGAATAATGCAAACAAATATCCTACATTTAGCTGATAGTAAAACCACGGAATTTGAATTATATTGATAATCATTTTTGGTATTATGTATAATTTTGCTTTTATCGATCAGAGTGTGAAGACGGAAGATACGGTCCTAATTGTACCTACACATGCAGTGGTAACTGTGTGAATAACGTACTTTGTGATAAGACAACAGGAAAATGTCAGAGCTGTAGATCTGGGTATACAGGGGACCTTTGTAACAATAGTAAGTGTTCAGTGTCATCAAAACTATTATACTGACAGTTTTGAAAATGAAGACAGCTTGCTATGACAAAAGATACCATGACAAATTACCAAATATTGTTAAACAGTTAGATTTCACACGCTTCCCTATTTTTTTCTTTAAGTAACAGATATAAAACATAAACGTTCTATAGACTGAAATTAACTTTTAATTGTCTATTACAGGTTAATGTTGTGTGTGTGTGTGTGTGTGTGTGTGTGTGTGTGTGTGTGTGTGTGTGTGTGTGTGTGTGTATTCCAGTCGTATAGTAATGAATCATTATTTGCAGCCTGTCCTCAAAGATTTTACGGACAAAATTGCTCCACGACTTGCAATGATAACTGCCTCAATAAAGAGTGTCACCATGAAACTGGATACTGTAACACTGGGTGTAAGGACGGATACCAAGGACAATTTTGTTCTGAGAGTATGTTCATATTCTACCATACCCTACTTATAAATTTATGTAATGGATCATCAACATGTAAACATAAATATTCAGGAACATCTATATTACTATATAATAATTATGGACTCCATTTTTATGTTCTTTAATGTCGGGAGAATAAACATTGTACGTTACTGTAGTTTACAAATTTGAACTCATATTTTATCTATTACCGTTAACTAATTAATACATATGACAAAACATTTCGGAATATTTAGCCGAGAAAACGTGAGTTTTAAAATCGGCGAGTGAGCACTCGTTAGGAAATAAGAGGGGTGGATCTCATAAGGACAGTCAAACAATTAATGCAATATATACGGTTGGCTTACATGTCCGTGTTCACATGAGTTGTGTTCACATTCGTTCACATAATATATCTATGGTATCATGTATTTATAACAGTTATTCTTTTTTTTTCTTTGGCAATTTTATATAAATTTAAAATGATTGATTTCTAAAAAAAAATTATACCTCCCGAGGTCCCTTGATTGGTGAATAAAATACATCAATTTCCAAATTCAGAACACCTTTAATTAATAAATAATGCAGAAATGTATTAATTATTATGTAATGCATGAAGGAATAATCCAACAAACAAAATAAACACATGGAGATTTCACATGGGGGTAGATCTACTTTAACTCATACTAAAGGTATGTTTACATTACATGTTAGAGCTCGAGTGAGAAATAAAAACAAATAATCTCAACTGATGAGGCCTAGAACTGCATATATTGCAAACAGTTTCTGACAGGATTTCTAAACACACACACACACACACACACACACACACACACACACACCACAGTAACACACACACACACACACACGAAGATCGAATTATGTGATCACCCTACAACACACTTTGGGTGGCGATCTTTGGAGTAATTATCAGGTCTGTTTTTATTTCACATGGGTGGGGGTAGGTCTGTTTTTAATTTACATGGGCGTTTCACATGTCAGGATAGGCCTACTTTTAATTCACGTGGGGGTGGTCGGAATGATGGGTGGGATACGGTGATGATGGGTGGCATACGGTGATGATGGGTGGGGTATGGTGATGATGGGTGGGGTATGGTGATGATGGGGTATGGTGATGATGGGTGGGGTATGGTGATGATGGGTGGGGTATGGTGATGATGGGTGGGATACGATGATGATGGGTGGGATATGGTGATGATGGGTGGGATAAGGTGATGATGGGTGGGATACGGCAATGATGGGTGGGATATGGTGATGGTGGGATATGGTGATGATGGGTGGGATACGGTGATGATGGGTGGGATACGGTGATGATCGGTGGGAGGGGAGTTAAGAATTATAGATCAAACAGCATTTATTTCGTTTAGGGATATGTTCCGATATTTCAAGGTAGATCTTAATTTGAAAGCATAGCTTTATAAATTTCAAAACTATTTCACTTATATGGAGACATCACATTTATGTATTATGTAGTGTAAAACTTACACTTTTCAAACAAAAACAATCCCAACCCCCACAGCCACCCATATATTCAACGATACATGTACCTTTTACTTTTCTACAATTAAGGCTTCAAAGCTCCAGTGTATTATTTTTACTTCCAAATTCACTGTAATTGTCTATTTTTCTAATAATTATGTTGATCAGTTTGTGATAAAACTATTTTAAGGCGATCCCATATGTGAGGGATTTTCCGACATAAACTGACATCGACAACTATTTTCTATACATTATTATATTCTGATATCATGTAATAAATATAACAGATAAAACATTGTCCTGAAATATATATAACAAACATTAAATATAATTATACATTTCACTATCTATTATTTTATAATGGCTGTAATTTAATATAAAAATTACACCTCATAAATTTATATCAAAGATAATCACATCCATTTGATAATGGATTGCTATGGGAGGTAACTCTAATGTTATATATAAAAATACAGATTCTTTAAAGAGTTATCTTCCCTTTATAATTTTGACTGCAGAGGTCATAGAAATACACATAAACATATCAATTTATGGAATTGAGCTCTATTGATGTATAAATAAATTTACAGCAAGCAGGATTTAATATCTAAACAGCAAAAACCGAGGTCCTGTGTAAAAGCAGGTGTGGCACGATAAAGATCCCTCCCTGCTCAGAGGCCCTGAGCTCCGAGCATAGGCCTATATATTGCAGCCCTTCACAATTCTCGAGTGGGACGTTAAACAATGTATAATCAATCAATCATATACTATTTATAGATATTTGTTTAAACACTCTTTTATCATTCCATGAGAAAGTACATCTACTACACATACATGAAACATCAATCAGATTGAAAAACCTTTTCCTATGTCTATCTCGAAAATGTCTTCTCACGTGTGTGCTGCAATCAAATAGAATTTGAGAAAAGAATATTGTAATTATTTGTAACTACATGTATACATCTGAGAAATGATGCGGAAATCCAATGTATTTTATAAAAGGCTGTCATCATGGATTCTATGGAAGGAATTGTTCTGAAGGATGTAGCATTAACTGCATCAATAATTCCTGTCACCATATAGAGGGACACTGCAGTGACGGGTGTAATGCAGGGTGGATAAATTCAAACTGTAGTCAAGGTATACATTCACTGTAGGATCAACTAGTTCATTTTAAGAAACAACACAATTAATTCAAGCATAGAAAGATGTTATCGTTTGAAATGTATTTACTATTACCAAACTGTGTCTCTTCATCATACTGTAATGCAATTTTAAGCATAACTCTTCCCAGTGTATGGTCAGACTAATAATATTGTTTTTATTCAGTATCTCTAATTTTAGATAGTTTGTCTATTCTCAATACAACTAAATTATGTTTTAGCCTGTTTTGATGGACATTACGGCGTCAATTGTTCAGAAACCTGTAGCACCCGTTGTCTAGGAGACACGTGTGACCATGTAACCGGGGTCTGTGTCTCTGGGTGTGATGATGGATACAAAGGACAACAGTGTAGAGAACGTAAAGAAAATGAAATATAAAACAAATATATCTCGTCGATATACTGAATAATATACTGTTTTATTTCATCTTTACATGTTAATCATTTTCTAATTCTATTCTGTATTATAAAAGGCTGTCATCATGGATTCTATGGAAGGAATTGTTCTGAGGGATGTAGCATTAACTGCATCAATAATTCCTGTCACCATATAGAGGGCCACTGCAGTGATGGGTGTAATGCAGGGTGGATACGTTCAAACTGTAGTCAAGGTATAGTATACATTCATTGTAGGAACAAATAGCTCATTTCAAAAAACAACACAATTAATTCAAGCATAGAAAGATGTTATCGTTTGAAATATCTTCACTAGGTATTCACTATTACCAACCTTTGTCTCTTAGTTTCTTCTAATGAAATTTTAAGCTTTACACATTCCAGTGTTTGGCTAAATTCTTTCATCCAATACCTCTATCTAAAATAAAATATTGCTTTTCTACAATGAATTCAATACAACTAAATTATGTTTTAGCCTGTTTTGATGGACATTACGGCGTCAATTGTTCAGAAACCTGTAGCTCCCGTTGTCTAGGAGACACGTGTGACCATGTAACCGGAGTCTGTGTCTCTGGGTGTGATGACGGATACAAAGGACAACTGTGTAGAGAACGTAAATAAAATAAAATATAAATATCACATCGATATACTGAATACCATACTGATTTATTTAATCTTTAAGTTTCAATAGTTTTCTAATTACACTTGCTTGAAGATTAACATTCATTTCTCTAAGGCTGTGATCATGGCTGGTATGGGAAGAACTGCTCTATGAAATGTAGTACAAGCTGTGTCAACAAATCCTGTCATCATGTCGTGGGTAACTGCCAAGACGGATGTAAACCCGGTTGGATAGGATTAAATTGTAGTCAAGGTAAATCAAGACAAAACAAGTTTTTTAAAAATAATAATAATAATATAGAGGGTACTTTCATTTACAATACTAAGAAATGGGAAAACTTCTCTTTTATAATCACAACATCGTAATACATACATTATTAGAAAATACTGAAAGGATGTATTCGGAATATCAAAAGAATTGACCTATAATAGAGAACAATTTTCATGAAAAATCACTTTTGAAAATCAATGTTCATTTCTTATATTTTACTGTATATATTTCTAAGAAAAAAAAATTTCAAATTTGCATTTTGAACTAACATTTCGTATTAGCAATTTTTAAATCAACATTCAAGCTGGCTACAACAGCATTTTCTCTGTAAAATGGCTACTTTTGTATTAAATTTGGTCTAGAAGTCCTTCAGGGCAGCTGCCCCTAACAAAAACCATGGTGTTTTGATAGGTTTTGATCGAAGGAATAATTCAAAATAGGATTTTTGTTACGGGCATCCTTGCCCTGGGGTCGAAATTTAAGAAAAACCTACAAAAAATATCAAAACCCATTTCTATCATCGTGGTTCATATTTATGCCAATTATATTCATAGTTAGTATAGCTCAGATGATTAGACCGCAAACGTTCACAATCAACCTTTTTAGTGTCCTGGTTCAAATCCACCTGTTGGCACACTTTCACTGTTTTAAAATTTTCG
Source organism: Ostrea denselamellosa (assembly GCA_024699665.1). NCBI lineage: Eukaryota > Metazoa > Mollusca > Bivalvia > Ostreida > Ostreidae > Ostrea > Ostrea denselamellosa. The sequence goes on from JAMZEH010000103.1 coordinate 3,377,201, forward strand.
CCTGCATCAATACCATTTTAATTTTTTGGTATACAGGTTTGTGTATTTTACTTCAATTTTCTTCCCGACATGCATTTTTCCGCTTGATATAAAATACATTTATGAGAATACCGGTCATAAATTCTCCGTAACTAAAGGCAATCAACCGGAACTATACCTGAATCTAAGCACAATTTGTTCGAGGACAAGATTAATTCACTCTGTGTTACTCGATACAAGTGTCACGAAAAAAATCATGCCGAGCAAAAATTGCTGTGTTTGCCGTTTAAGAACATCACTGGGAAATAGTACTGTTGTGAGAGAGATCAGCCTCACACACTTGGGGTCCGTGTTTGCCCACCTCTCTGATTTGTATTTCCTATAGGAATTACGAGATTGAATACCGTTTGTTATCTTGGCCTTTTCATTCTTGTGTCACATTTAATATCTATTATATTTTAACTAGAATGTTTGGAAGGATTTTATGGTCAAAACTGCTCTAGCACATGCTCCACCTGTCTAGCCGATGAATGTTACCATGTTGACGGAGTCTGCGACAAAGGTTGTGACGATGGGTACACAGGTCAACGATGTGATGAACGTATGTCATCATTCATGAATACGTCTATTCTCTGAATTATCGACAAAGTAATTTTATGATAGGGCAGTGAACCCTTCACTTTACTTGAATCATCAAGTGAAATGTGCTATTATCTAATGTCGTAAATGAGTTTGATCATATGTCAACCTTCTTCAAATTCTGCCATGTTTTATTTCTATTGTTTAGTCTTTCTTCTTATACTGATTTAGGCTAATTCATATCTCTCTGTTTAACTGGTCAAAATAGAAGGGATAACGCGGGTGTAACTGGTCAATAGGCGATGCTCCTAAGTATCCATCCCAGAGGATTCATATTTCCCTCCTGTCAATTATGTATTCTTTATAGGACATAAATTGATCGTTGTCATTTTCGCCTTTTTCATATTCAAAGTAACCAGTGGTCTGCTAGTCGTAGAATGTCCGCTTTGCGGAATTTGAAATATTATAATATACATTTATTGCATGATAGTAAGGGAGATATGAAGATTTATTCACCCAAGAAAAATCATATTCCCCTCGGGCGTTGCCCTTGGGGAGTATGATTTTTCTTGGGTGAATTAATCTTTATATCTCCCGAACGATCATGCAATAAATTGTTTATTACACCGAATAAATCAAACCTTTACCATCCAATATGCAATAATGAAATGGTCATCCAAAATCTCTCATCTGGTTGAAAATGAAGGGCTTCCTTTTGCTATTGCCAGAATGGGTTGAACACACCATATATTTCAGAATTTTCATTTTATTGAACAATTTTAATAACAACATTTTTTTTTTTAAATGGCAACATATGTTGAAAGTCATTTTCTGGCCCCCACATAAAACGACTTCAACGCACGATTCAATTCCTCACTAGGATACGTTTCAAACTGAATATTGTCAGAAATTTCACTCAAAAAGTCCCGGAAACATTTCACAGCTAATTTGGTAGATTTTGTAGTGTTCGCCGAGTCCTTATTACTAAGCAGATTAGCAATTTCGTCCTCATCAGCGACGTGAAATCGGCCAGGCCAAGCCATGTTTATTTACCGTCTGCAAAATTAACTTCGGAATCCCTCTAGTACTTTTATGATCAAGAACGATAACTCTTACGGGAAAAATAGGGAGGCATCCGAAGGGGGAAATACGATTTTTATTCTCCCTGGCCTCAGGGAAATACGATGTTTTAGTCCAACTGTCATGTGATCATCTAAACCAATCAGATTAGGCTTTTCATGACATTATTTATATGAGGTATAATAATAGTATTATGGATTTCTCATCCTCAGTATCATCATCGGGAACTGAAGCGAGTAAACGTGATCATAATGCCTTGTATTTTTAACATTACTTCTTCAAGCCTGCCAAGCTGGTGAGTTTGGGAGAAACTGTTCCAGAAAATGCAGTGAGAACTGTAAAGATCAGTCATGTGACCACAGATACGGTAACTGTACAGATGGGTGTGCTTCTGGATGGATGGGATTTAACTGTTCAACGGGTAAATTTGAAATTGATCATAAAATTAAGCATATATCTTCATTAATTTGCAATATTGTACGGTCATCCAACAAACTCATATTCAAAATTGAACAAATGATGTACGTGTAGGATATATAATTGTTTATTTAACACCGTAAGTAAATTTAAAATTGAAATAGCATACAAAGTCATACTGAAAATTGAGCATTAATTACAACCTCAACAAAGAAAAGAAAATTTGTGGGAAAATCTTGACAAATATTAGGTAATAAAATGAAAGAATTTCATTTTATTCTGAAATAGACATTTCTACTTCTTCACGTTATGTGTATTGTGTATATTTGTTCTTAATATTTCCTGAAGAATGTGCGTACGGATGGCATGGACAGGACTGCCTAAAGGCATGCAGTGGTAACTGTGCAGACAACGTAACGTGTAACAGGTTTAACGGAACTTGTCCAAATGGATGCAAAACGGATTTCACTGGAGAGAAGTGTGACAAAAGTAAAGGTATTTCGTGAATCTCTTTTGATATTACATTTCAGCTTTTATCTATCACCTGTCGCGGTAGTTAAGTGGTTACAGCGTTCGCTTCATAATCGATAGGTCGTGAGTTCGACCCCCGGCTCTTGCCATAGCCGCGTCACACCTAAGACGTTTACATAAGTAGTGACTGGTCCTTCGCAAAATGCATTTAGAAGTGATTATCATGGGTCTTTTGGATATACTTTAACCACGGAGGTTTACGCGACAGGCATTCGTACTTTAACGAATGGTCACTGGTACGGCCCTGAACTCTAAGCATTGTGGTACGTCACCTATAGATGTTGACGTCTCGATATAAGCGAACAATTCTCGACGGGACGTAAAACAAACAATAAACCAACAACTTTTTATTTCAAAACTGCAAATTATGAAAACAAAAAGCGTTCAACAGAGAAATTATGCATATTTTTTAGTTATGGATAACAAATTTGTGGGATCCAACTCCGATTCTGATGCAACTGACTCCGGTGTTCTGGCTGGATCGCTTACTACAGTATTCATTCTTATATTGGTCGTTCTCACCACCGTAGTGATCATCTTACGGTATTGTTATCATGTACTCATTTACATGTCATGAAGTCTTTTTTTATAAACCATACAAAGTAATAGAATATAGAAATGGCGCATTGTATATGATGTTTATTTATTCATTTGACGATTTACAAGGATGTGATTTGCGCTTTCCGAATAATGAAAGATTTCGTTGTGTTGTTGTGTAGGCGAAAAAGAGACAGGAAGGCAATGGGATCAGGAGAGCAAGAAAGATTTTCAGCTGAACTGAAGTCAGATGGTGAAGTATTTGTTTGTAATCTATGTATTCGCATTTTAGTTACTGGAGTCCACGAGAATAGTCAGCCAGAATAAAACGCGTGGAACTCAATTTACGGCACTACCATGATGTTTGTAGCTTTTAATCTTACTGTTGATATCTATAAATCAATACCAATAACAATCAATATATTCTAATACATTTTAATACGAAATATGTTATATGTGTTTCGATTTCTAACATACATAAATGTGCATTCAATCATGAAAAAAACGTTCCTTCAAATTGAACGAAGACCCTTCTATCATTAGCACAACGTCTTCGAAATATACAATCGTAAAACGATCGAAATGGGATCGTGGTAAAACGATGAAATTTCTTCATTTTGATTGATTTATTATATATTGTTTAACGTCCTGCTCGAGAATCTTTCACTCATATGGAGACGTCACCATTGCCGGTGAAGGGCTGCAAAATTTAGGCCTATGCTCGGTGTTTATGGCCTTTGGGCAGGGAGGGATCTTTAATGTGCCACACCTGCTGTGACACGAGGCCTCGGTTTTTGCGGTCTCATCCGAAGGACCGCCCCATTTAGTCGCCTCATACGACAAGCTAAGGGTGCTGAAGATCTCTTCTAAAAACTCGGATCCCCACGGGGTTGAAGTAAATCCATATGCTGTTAAGCTCATGCTGCAGGTAAAATATATTTTCCGGGATATTTTCAGTATCCTCAGGACGTTCTCCTATAAACCCAATTCACGGTCTGTAGGATTGATTGATTAATTATTGCTTTCCGCCACACTCAACAATTTTTCAGTTATCTGGTGGCGTCCAGTTTTTGTTGGTGGAGGAGAGAACCCAGATACAATGTACCTGGGAAGAGACCACCGACCTTCCGCAAGTAAACTGGCAAACTTGCTCACATAATGCCGCGGCCGAGATTCGAACACGCGCCGACAGAGGTGAGAGGCTTTGTGATTTTGAGCCCGACGCTCTAACCACTCGGCCACGGAGGCCCCCCAGTTAGTACCCCAGGCTCCAATCTTTCCGCGACCAAAGCGCACCCTGAACTCGCTATACACTTTAACTGTGCTGCATTTTTCCCCACTTTTCATATGGTTTCCATGAATATAACTTATAGATTATATTTGTGGTTATTTCAGTCCACCAAGATTATGAAGAGATAGAAATAAACAGACAAATGGACAATCCAGTTCAGAAGACAACAGTCATTGATCTAAAAGCCCTAATTGTGCTGAACTTACAAAACACTATCAACTCCATGTCTGCAAACGGAAACGCGCTCTTTAAAGAGGAATATTCGGTGAGTTAAGAAATTGAAGGGAGGTTATTGCTTTATCATAAGAAGTGTTCCATATACTAAATGAAAGTTTTCAATTGCAATTGACCTGCGTTCGTCCTCGTGTGTTCGTCCGTCGTGCATTAACAATTGAATATTTTTAACTTCATTTTGATAACTAAGGTTCCAATTATTTTCAAATTTGGTATAAAGCATCTTTGAAACAAGGCCGACATCAGTTGTAAATTTCAGGACTCCAGTCCCCTGGAGCCTTAGGGGCGGGATCAAAATTGCCAAAAAGTGACATATTTTTCAAAGATATTCTCTAAATCTCCAAATTTGCAAGAGAAACTAAATGTATAGTAATTTGATAATTGAAATTTCATGACCCCCGGGATAGAGGTTTTGACCCTAGGGCGGGGCTATAGGTTGCGTTTGGTACAATGATCCCTCGTTATATCACCCCCCGTTATACCGCCATCCCCCGCATACCGCCAACGTATTTCAGGTACGAATTGGTCATTTACCGTTATAATCACCCCCGCCAATTATCGCCAATTACCGTTTAGCTCTGGCGAGGAATTAGGTGAACAGGCTTAACCAATTATCTGTTATTAGTCCCCCAGGTATGAAAGCTTGCAGTTGAGATCGTTTCAGTTACGTAAATTAAAATTATTCGAGTCCAAATCTGTAGTCTTGTTTTTGAAGTTTGAAAATGGCAGACACCAAAATCCAAGCGTGTTATTTTAGAAGTAAAACAAAAACTCGAGATTATTAAGTACCATGAAGCCAATCTAAAGCGTTCACAATAGGAAATTTCAAATCATTTTACCGAATTGTGGAAAATTGATGTGAAACGGCGGACTGTGGGCGATATTCTTCAGACATCGGGGGGAAAAGAGTTAGAGAATCAGAACTTGATGTTTCAGAAAATAACTTTGCACGGCACATCGTGAAAGCGTGGAGGACACTCTGTACATGTGGTTCACAAATGCAAGAGCTACAAATAGTCCAGTCACTGATGATATCTTAAAATTAAAAGCCAAAAACATGATGATGATCTCGGTGTTCCTGATTTCAAATATGCAAATGGGTGGCTGAATAGGTCAATAGGAATCAATACAGATCTCATCTTTGATGGACACGTGAAAGCTAGACAGGCAATGTCCAAGTACGAATTAAAGGGCATCTTTAATGTACACGAAACTGGTGTCTTTTTTAGAATTTTACCGGATAGGTCTTTGACAACAGCGGATGCTACTAAAGGTGTTAAAAAATCCAAAGACAGAATCACTGTAGCACTTGTGTGTAACGCAGACGGAAGTGAATAGATGAAACCCTTCGTTATTGGAAGATGTTTAAACCCACGGTGCTTTAAACATTTCAATCTTAACCTCTATGTTGAGTATACCGCTAATATAAAAGCGTGGATGACCTTTATTACTTTGAGAGATTTCTTGGTGAATTTCGACAAAAAACTGCGTGTGAAAAATCGGCACGTGTTACTTATCATGGACAATGTCCCAAGTCATGCTGTATCTAAATTAACAGACGTAAAGATTCATTTTACCCCCCCCCCCCTACCACTATGAGTCATTTACAACCGCAGGACGCCGGGATTATACAGGCATTCAAAGCGTATTACCGCAAACGGCAGTTACATTATTTTGTGGACTGTTTCGACAAAAATATTCCTCCAAAAGTATTACTAAGTGAAGTCATTCGCTTCATTAAACTAGGCTGGGAAAGCATCACGCCCGATATGATAAAAAAAACTGTTGTATTTACAGTGGGTTAGTCACTGATGAAAATACATCTTTATATCTATAAATAGCACAGACGTGGGAGACCATGAACTGTGCTTTTCTTAAATCAAGTTCAAGACTCACTTGATCTAGACCCAGAAATGAGATTGACAGTCAGAGAATTTTTGAATTTCGATAATAATGTCGAATCTTCTGAATCACTTGCTGACGATGAGATGTCTTCAATGGTGGCTATTTCAAACGCGAATGCAGAAACCTCGAATGATGATGACGGAGACGAAGCTCCACGTGATCCAACATACGTAGATGCCAGGCAGGGACTTGAATACCTTACGCGGTATTTAGAATCAAACGAATCTACAACTGAATCTGAAATGAACTTTTTACTGCGAATGTCGGATAAAATAAAACCATCAAAGCAGTCAACATTGATATGTGTTTATTGAATATAAAACTATTAAAGCTGTACGCAAACCCCTCCCCCGATATAATGTCATCCCCGCTATTATGCCAAAATTGCCGCGGGAAAAATGTTTGCGTTATAACGGGGGATCCCTGTATTTATTTGTAAAACATTTTAAAAACATCTTTAATGCTAATGATACTTAATTGAAATTAAATAAAGATTTATAATAAACAGGTAGACCTTTACCAAAATTGACATTTTATGATCCCGCGGTCAGGGTTTTGGTATGAGGGTGGGGCCAATATGGTAAGTTATTAAATATGTTGCCAACTGAACATTTTTAACTTCTTGATAACTACCATTCCAATTCTTTTCAGATTTGATATGAAGTTTTCTTGGGACAAAACGGATATACATTGTAAATTTCAGGACTGCTGCTCCCCAGGGACCTTAGGGGCGGGGCCAAAACTGCCAAAAAGTGACCAATTTTCAAAAATCTTTTTTCTCCGGTGCTGCACATTTGTAAGGAAAATGAAATGCTTAATAATGTAGAGCTGGAGAGCGTCTACCATAATTTTTGATTGATTAATATTGTTTAACGTCCCGCTCGAGAATCTTTCACTCATATGGAGACATCACCATTGCCGGTGAAGGGCTGCAAATTGTAAATTTCATGATCCCTGGGTTCTTACCCTAGAGATGGCCAAACTTGAAATACGGTATTTAAAACATTTTTAAATCTTTAATGCTATTGAAAGAAAATTGATGCTAAATGGACATTGATAATGAGCAGGTAACCCTTTACCAAAATTGTAAATTCAGGATCCCAGGATAGGTGTTTTGGTATGACATTGGGCCTAAATGGTCTTTGATTAAATGTGTTAACAACTGAACATTTTTAACTTATTGATAACTATCATTCCAATTCTTTTTAGATTTGGTATGAAGCATTTTTGGACAAGGTGAACAGAAATTTCATATTTCAAAAGCCCTGCCCCCTGGGGCCTTAAGGGTGAGACCAAAACTGGCAAGTGACCAATTTTCAAAACTCTTCTTTAAAACTGCATATTTTTAACAAAAAATTAAATTCATTGTAATGTAGAGCAGAAAGGCCTCTACCATAATTGTAGATTTCATGATCGCTGGCGTAGCGGTTCAGACTCCAGGGTGGTGCCAAATTTTGAATATAGTTTTCAAGTGTAAAACATTTACTAAACATCTTTTTAATGTTATTGATACCAAATTGAAACTAAATGGATATTTAGAACGAACAGGTAGCCCTTTACCAGCATTGTAAATTTCGTGATCCCAGAGATAGGAGTTCTTTAATGAAGGTGGAACCAAAATGATCAGAGACTAAATGTGGTAGTCATTGAACATTTTATACATTTAGATCTATTTCAATTCCTCCGAAATATTGTATGGAGCATCTTTGGGAAAAGGGGGACAGAGGCTGTAAATTTCAGGACTCCAGCAGGACTGGGTGATTTAAATGCTTCAAACTTCATCTTTCCTTCTAATGAATGGAAATTGTATGCAAATTGTATGCATATTTAGAAAGATCATAAAGCTGGAAACAAAATACTCCAGAATGAGGCCTAAATGCAAATATGAGACTCCCTAACAAGTCTAAACAGTTAGCTATAGAACTCAGGTGACCGTTAAGGCCTGTGGGCCTCTTACTTTCATAAAATTTTGATTCACTGAGAGCAGCTTAATTTTTAAACATACCTGAAAAGTAGAATTACATTATTTTGATAATTTAAAAAAACGAAATATTCATATCTAGTGATCAGTTACCCAACTCTTTATTGTTGTATTTCTTCCATGAGTTCTGAGATTGATCACTGTTCGTTATCTTCACCTTGTCATACAACTGATGACGTAAAACATATAAACTTTACAATATGTCCATGACTTCATACGTTTTGTTTAACTTTGGTGTTTATGATCAATGGCAATTAGACACAGCGAGGTCCCTATGTTATTTCATCATTTATAAACATTATCATAGTGTGACTCTACAAACTAGTTACGTCTATACGGTATTTGGAGTTATTTATTATACGTACACGTTTGTTTTCTGTTTAAAAAGGAAATGTTTTATGTTGTTACATCAAGTAAATGCTGTATAACGTGTTTCATACCAACTGTTAGGCCATTCTTGGCACACTGATTATCACTGCGGAATACTACGTTTACCTGATCAAAATATTGGTCTCACGGCGGGTGTGACCGGTCAACAGCGGATGCTCCTCCTAGGCATCTAATTCCACATCTGGTATATCCAGGGATCCGTGTTTGCCCATCTATATGATTTGTATTTTCTGTAGGAATTACGAGATTGAATACTGTTCGTTATCTTAGCCTTCTTACAGTAAAACAATAAAGAAACAGGTACATTTATCATGTCATTTCTTATTTAATTACAAGAAAGTAATCAACAAAATTGAGTTCTTGCTCACAATTTGTAACTTTTTGTCTTTCTAGAAAGTACCTAGAGGTGAACTGCATCCATGCAACGAAGCAAAAAAGTCGACGAATTCTTCCAAAAATCGATACACAACAACATTCCCATGTAAACTGTGCATCTGATAATTATTTTACCCTCATTAATTATCAGTATTTATCTGTATTTTATCATTAGAGATGTAATATTAGATAACTCATTGAAGAAAAACGTCAACGAATTTGGAGGTTTAATTTTCAAATGTTAATTTATCTTTGAGAAGTACTAGTAATATAGTTCACTGTGTTAAAGTATGATTTGTTGTAAAAGTCAGTGCGTGGAATGTAGTAATGACATAAAATCAATGTTTTGATATTATGATGATATCATTGGTAGGTTGAGATAGGCTGCATTACTGTTTTATTTTGCATACTATACACGCCTATCTTAGAATATGAGATATATATGATAGAAAAATGGAAAGAAAACAATATTATAGCATGTTAACTTGTTCTTTTGATACTCTAGTGTATCGTGTGTAATAACAATATTTACCGTCAACAGATGACCATTCCCGCGTTGTCCTTAAACAAATCAGCCAATCGGAATCCGACTATATCAATGCTAATTTCATACAGGTAAGATTCAAATTAGTTAGACCTTGAGATACAAAATTAGCGAACGTCGATTGATTGATTGATTATATACTGTTTAACGTCGATTGATTGATTGATTATATACTGTTTAACGTCGATTGATTGATTGATTATATACTGTTTAACGTCGATTGATTGATTGATTATATACTGTTTAACGTCGATTGATTGATTGATTATATACTGTTTAACGTCGATTGATTGATTGATTATATACTGTTTAACGTCGATTGATTGATTGATTATATACTGTTTAACGTCGATTGATTGATTGATTATATACTGTTTAACGTCGATTGATTGATTGATTATATACTGTTTAACGTTCCGCTCGAGAATGTTTTAACTCGTGTGGAGGCGTCCCGAACTTTGAAATCTTTTCATTTAATTTAAGACGTCAAATAAGTAATGAATTCTCTGGTTTGTGTGAATTATGGGGGTATGATAATAGTGAAAGTACAGAGATACATGTAACGTACATAATCAACAAAGTCAATCATGTAGATATTATCCCCAGACTTTTCTTCTTCCATACCCCATAATACAAATGATGATGTTAAACAAAATTTTATTCTTCTATCTATATTTGTGACACAGCTTGTCTTTTGTTGAGTTTTTCGCTGTTATATCAAGTTGAAAGGTCGGGTGAGCAGCACAGTACCTATATATAGAGTATTATTATCCAATAAAACAGCAAAGATTAATACTGACCAACTCATAAATGTGAGGTAATTGTCATTACGTAGTTCTTATGCAGTTTCAAAACTCTGCAGGCAGATGGAGGTTCGAGAGGTGTTACAGTATATATAATTAGTTTGGTATTGTTTAACGACCCTGTCGAGAATTTTTACACTCATATGGAGACGTTACCTTTTCCATTCAAGGGCTGCAAAATTGAAGCCTATGCTCAGCGCTTACGGCCTTGAGCAGGGAGAGATCTTTATCGTGCCACACATTCTGTGACAGGGAATCTCGGTTTTTGCGATCTCATCCAAAGGACCGCCCCATTTAGTCAAGTCTAATCCGCACGTGATCAGTGTATACGAAAAGTGTTTGTTTGAATATTTAAAAATGTAAAAAAAAATCTTATTCTGATACCAAGAAAAATACAATATACTGATTCTTAATTTCAATATTATTATATTTGTACTCTTGTATTTGTCGGAACCATGACCTCGGAGGCCAGTATCGATCAGCATTAGGGATCATTATTATATAAGAGAAAATATTGATGTCCGAAGATCTTTAAATCTTTGTTCTTTTGAGAATAAAACAACACAAAACAGTAGTTATTGCTATGAATAAACATTCCCCTGTGGTTCATATGGATATCCATCGTGTCAGTGTGGGGTCAAGGTCGTTCTCCAAATAAAATAATTCCTCCTATGCATCACCACAGTGAGGTATCGAGTGTGTTGGTGATATCATAAGTTGCAGAATCGACGAAAATGTGGTGGTTAAAGGATAAATTCTATACGAATTAACTTTCGCAACCTAACATCATGGAGAAATGTCAACTGCAGGTTTTTATTACAGAGAGGGAATGCTTATATTAAAAGAAACAAACATGACTTTTTACTTTTAATATATATATATATATATATATATATATATATATATATATATATATTGTATATTTATTACGTATATTTTATTATTTTTGTAGAATGTTCAAGGGAAAAGAACATACATAGCCACACAAGGTAGTTTCACGATACTTTTTGACCACGTCCTTCATACTTTGAAAAAAAAAATAATGGTAAAACTGTAATTACAATATAACTATTTGGTACTTCACACAGGACCCAAGACGAAAACGATAACGGATTTCTGGAAGATGGTTTGGCAGGAGAGGGTGGCTATTATCGTCTGTCTAACAAACCTCAAGGAAGGAATTAAGGTATATCAATCCTATCTTCATGTATCATACATATACTCTTTGTGAGGCACTGATTTTATACAGCATACAAGGACCATCGTATTTAGGTAAATGGTATACATTGTATTTAACTTGGTATTAAATAAATTCAGGAACACAGAACTAAAATAATTTGCTAGGAACTATCATACTTGTTGCATTGTGAAGATTATATCCATAAAAATTAAAACCAAAATCCCAATTAACTTAACCTTTTTAGAATCTACGGTCCAGTCAATCCGTGTGACTTTTCCTTTGAACAATAAAAGCTAACTAGTTGACTTGTTTAGTCAAACTTTACACATTTAGATCAAATGTTAGTTTCAATCTTTTCTATTTTTACTATGGTTATGCAGATGCCTTTGCTTTTATCAAATTGTTGTTATGGTAAACATATATCATTATCTATCTGTCTGCAAAATTAATTGTATGTAATGAAAATATAACATTTTCATTCAAACCTGTTGTCGTCCATTATTTTTTGCAAGATAGATAGACAAAAAAATATTAATATCACAGAGATTCATTCTAGGGTCTGCTTTTCCTATCGTTTCTTGATATATAAAATATGTAGTACATTTTTATGTCCATTTAATTTTATAATTTCTTCTTATCTACAAGACAAAATGTGCCCTTTATTGGCCATCTTCCAATGACAAAATTCAAAGTGGGGATATTAGTGTGAGGCACCAAGAAGAGAACATTTATGCAAATTATACCGTCAGACATTTTCGGATTCAAAGCATTTCCGTAAGTGTTAACATTATTTTTATATTCAAATGCAAAAATAACACATTTTGTAATAAGGATTCCTTATTCTGCTTATTCTTATGTGTGTAGTACAAATGTAATTTTTATTTCCCTGAATTCAAGCTATTTATAAGATGTGTAGTAAACCAGTGTGTGATTTGACACTCTTGTCCTATTTTCAACTAAATTACAAAAACAAAGAGCCATATTCCTGTTGTAGAGTACTCTGTATACTTTAATAATTATAAGGAGAAATCTGAGCGTGACGTGTACATGTTCCACTACACACAATGGCCAGACCATGGAGTTCCACACCCGCTGAGTCTAGTGGTGTTTCATCGTCAAGTGATGACCAAATCTGAACAATGTCCTGGCGAGTACACCCTGGTACACTGCAGGTATACCCGTAGTTACCTTGTATTAAAGTGCACGTCATTTGAATTCTTTCTTATAATACACTAATGGACTGTGCCATTCAGGCGACTGAAAGGGCTGGAAAGGCGACTGAATGGCATAACTCTACCATTTAATTACCTTTTCTTTCAATAACTGCTCAGTCAACATTTAGTTCACTGAATGACATAGTTTCATCCTGTATTTTGTTCCACTTGATTCGGGTGGGGGGCTCCGTGGCCGAGTGGTTAAAGCATTGCGCTCAAAATCACAAGGCCTCTCACCTCTAGTCGGCGCGGGTTCGAATCCCGCTCGCATCGATATATGTAAGAAAGTTTGCCAGTTTACTTTCGGAAGGTCGGTGGTCTCTTCCCGAATGCATTGTATCTGGGTTCTCTCCTCCACCTACAAAAACTGGACGCCACCAGATAACTAAAAATTTGTTGAGTGTGGAGGAAAACAAACAAACAAATAAACAAACAAACCACTTGATTACCAGATATAAGCTCCAAAGGTTTTGATTGATTAATTATATATCGTTTTACGTCTCGCTCGAGAATTTTTCACGCATGTGGAGACGTCACCATTGCCGGCGAAGGGTTGCAAAATTTAGGCCTAAGCTCGGCGCTTATGACCTTTGAGAAGGGAGGGATCTTTAACGTACCACACCTGCTGTGACACGAGGCCTCGGTTTTTGCGGTCTCATCCGAAGGACCGCCCCAATTTAGTCGCCTCTTACGACAGGCCAGGGGTACTGGGGATCTATTCTAACAACCCGGATCCTCATGGGGTTGATACTTAAATTCGTTTTAGACAAGAATTCAAGGTAATGTTCTTGAAGTCAAAAGATTTCATTATGGCATAGTGTTACAAAGTATGTAGCATCTTCACAAATCAAGGATTATTGACTTGTTACCTCGCACTAACCCTTGACAAATGTCACTATCAATGCATTGGGTTCGTCATATGTTTTCTGATTTGTTCCACACAGAAAGCTTGGAATCAACAGGAATCTATTCCTTTTTATAACAACGCCAAGATGATTTCTATATATGTACGACAAAACAAGTTTGCAGATAAGCCATTCATCAACAATTGTTAATCATGTTGATATAATTTTTATATTATAATTTATAATACCTCAAAAAGTTACCGGGTTCGAATCCCGTTTGCGACGATATATGTGAGAAAGTTTGCCAGTTTACTTTCGGAAGGTCGGTGTTCTCTTCCCGGATACCTTATATCTGGTTTCTCTCCTCCACCTACGAAAACTGGACGCCACCATATATCTCAAAAATTGTTGAATGTGGCGGAAAACAAACAAACAAACAATCAAAAAGTTACAGAGCTGAGCGTATACCGTTAGGTGGTGTAAAGCAAACTGAATCGACGTAAATGACAATAAAAATGCTGCAACTTCATTGGATGTTTTATTTTTAGCGGATTGCTTAATGGTTTGATGTGTCCAACGTTTTGATAGTGATATTTGTCAACGGTTAGCAGTAGGTCCATAAACCTTGGCTTGTGAAGATGAGCATACAGGGGATTTTTTTTTTGTTTCGTTTGTTTGTTTGTTTCTTAATAAAATAGAATAAGAATAAAATGATTTTTTATTCGGTGTATACATATATAAAATATACATAAATACCAAAGAACACCGAAAGTTCGAAAGCTTTTTTCCACTGGGGGTTTCTGATGCAAGGATGTTGTCGCTAGGGTGCCATTATGTGGGAGGACACCAAGCTACCTTGAGGAAACCCACATGTCTGATCGGGCGATCACCGTACCCTATCACATACATCCACTACCGATCACATGGATCGAACTCGGAGTTGCATCGGTGACAAGCCAGAACGATACCTCTGCGCCACTCGGACACCCTCTTCTCTGGGAGATGCTCTTATATTTGTGTAGCTGCAATCTGTTGCTATTTGGGAAAATATTGGGAGAGACCAGATATTAACCTCTTATAGAAACCTTCGATTTACGGCGCAGAAAAAAGGCGCACGGTTTAGGCTGCATATCGTTTTATTCTTGCATCACCGTCTCAAGCATTTAATTTAAAAAAAAATTTCTACCGTAATTTCTCCACAAAATTTGTATCCATACATACTTTCTGATATTCCTTCTCTGGTTTTTCCCAGTATTTCCCCAGAGAACTTCAATATACCCTTGTTATTTATGATACACTACCACGAAGCGAATGTTGCCCACAGTTTCATAGTGTTTATCTGTCGAAAACAAATGAAACCAAAACAAACAAAAAAACTATTTAAAATGAAAATTGAAAAGGATTTTTTCTTTCTTTTTTGTTACCAATAGTGCAGGCATTGGACGAACAGGAACGTATATTGCTTTAGATGCCCTCTACAAGAAAGCTGAGAAAACGGGGGAAATAAATGTGCAGGAATATTTGAAAAGGATGCGGAATGACAGAATGAATATGATTCAAGGAGAAGTAAACTTATCTTTTTAAACGTTTACACCCCATATTTCTATCAACTAGGCGATGTACAATTATCTCCTCAATCTTTACACTTTATATTTCTATCAGCACTGTTGCGCTAAAGAAGATATTATTTACGTTTTCAGACAGTTAATTCTTGTTAGTATTTTCCTCGTGTCTAACGACGGTTTGTAATCCGATTTTGATGGAGCTGGTTTTCGCCATATTTACCGAATTCCATCAGATCTTGCATAATAGAGTGGCCATTACACAATTTTGTAGGACCAATACAGAATTGTCTACATGGCATTACTGGAGTCGTTCAGAGGAGAGTCCAGATCAGTTATGGAGGACAGATTTTTACCGGAATATCAAGAACATTCCTGTTACATGAATCTTGGAGAAGTAGCCAACAAATCGCCATTGTCGAAAGAATATGAGGTTTGGTGTCTAAATAATGGATCTTTTTCAATACTGATATTTATACCGAATCATAATTTCAGTTGGTTTTCAGATTTTAAAATAAACTGTTGTGAAATACTTTAATTTCTTATTTGTTTAGGAATTGCTGTCTCTGAAGAAGACTTACACAGACGATGATTACAAACATGGATTTGAGAATAAGGAAGCAAATTTAACTCCAAACGTACTGCCTGGTAATGAACTGGATATATCGCGATTAGTATGTAAAGAATTGCAGTGTTACCTAAAGGGGAGGAGTATGGAAAAACGAAACCTTAAATAATAAATCGACGATTTTGTGAATGTTAATCTTCTTCTTCCATTAATTCGCAAACCACCATCTGGTGTATTGTCGCGAATAATCGTAATCATCTCTCAAAGAGAGGATTTTTTCCGTTCGAACTTTTATGGCAGGCCTTTTTATCTATGTCCACGACAATGCATTGCTTACATTAATGGCCCATTGTACTCAGATGTTTAGTGTATAGCACAGTTCGAAAAGAGATTATCCATGGGGATCCGACTTAGAGTAAGTCTTCGGTACTCTTTGCTTGTCCTAAGAGGCGAATATGAGAAGTAAGTTAAAGATCCATCCCTGCTCAAAGACCATAAGCGCCAATCATAGGCCTAAATTTTGCAGGCCTTCAACGGCAATGGTGACGTCTCCATATAAGTGAAATATTTTCTAGAGGGACGTTGAACTATATATATCCAATCAATCAAAAAAGAGATTAAGTTCTGAATGCGTTTTACGAGTTACATATTGTATTCAGGCGTTTTCGTGTCTTGCTTAATTCAGAGTCGATTATTATTGAGTGTTTAGTTTCAGTTACAAATTGTACTACGACTGTGTTTGGAAAATTCGGAAAGATTATTTTGATTGTTCATTTTTTCCGCCACATTCAACAATTTTTCAGTTATCTTGTGGAGTTCAGTTTTTATTGGTGGAGGAGAGAACCCAGATACAATGTACCCGGGAAGAGAACACCGACCTTCCGAAAGTAAACTGGCAAACTTTCTCACATATATCGACGCCAGCGAGATTCGAACCCGAGCCGACTAGAGGTGAGAGACCTTGTGATTTTGAACGCAATGCTCTAACCACTCGCCAAGGGGCTCCTAAAAGAGATTTAATGTGAAAGTGTTTTATATTAGGTTGATTTATCTATTACCCATTGCAGTTGATGCTTACATGTGTGGAGGAACCTATTACAATGCAGTTTATGTTCAGGTAAAGATATTTGTTTTGATCAAACTGACATTTGTTTTCCTTTAAGACGTTGAATTTTTATAAAAGAAGGTATTCTGAAAATTTTGAATTGTTTAATTATATAAAATGTGACTATTAACAGATTAATACATGTGATTGTTAGATCTTCACTACGGAGGGATCCTCATGATGCCAACAGTGAGAAAATTCATCATCTTTTCAAGTGTCATTCATGTATTCGTAATTTTTTTTAATTCTAGCGTCTGGCAAGCGAAAAGTGGCTATCCCTTCAGTCCAATACCCAGTATCTGACCATTTCCATGATCAAGCAGAGGGCTTGAATATGACTGGTTAAGGGATTGTTTACTCCTTCTAGGCACCTGATCCCACCTCTGGTGTTTCCAGTGCTCCAGTATTTCCTATTGTTGATAGGAGTTATGAGACGTTCCGTTATTCAATGTGTATTGTATATTTTCAGTCACTCTCAAGGAACAATTGCTTTGTAAGCGCTCAGTATCCACTTCCGGATTATACAGAAGACTTCCTGAAACTCGTGAAAGGTGTTTATGCTCCAGTTGTTGTTTCCTTTTATCCACTCCGAGAATTTCCATCGGTACTATGTTATGTATCTTCTATCGCGCAAGAATGTCAGGTTTTTATGTCTTCAGTAGTAGATCGTAGAGATAATCTTTCCAGTTTTGTAAAGTGCAATAAATGTAAAGAACTATTAGGATTACAGATAGTTTCTTTATTCAAGTTATGTCGTGATACAAACTACAATTTCAGGAAATTTCAACTATTGATCATTATCAGACACGAGATCACATTCTTTATGTGTTTGCTTTTTACTGTTTAATCTACAACGATTAGGTTATCTCACTTTTCTTATTCACGATAATTAAAACTCAATATTGCATCAATTTTACAGTCTTCTCTTTGGCTCCCAACAAAAACTGAAGACAAAGTAATTGGAGAGTTTGTCACAAAATTTTCGGAATGTGTTAAAATGACAAACATCATCAAAACCAGCATTGTTCTACACTCAAAGGTAATTCGCCAAAAAACCAATTCATGTCAAGTTTACGGTATTCGTGGATTGGTACAGAATGATTATTTCTACTACTTGTCATTTCTATATTATTTAGAAAGGTAGTGATCTTCGATTAACGATACTTGAATGCACAAAAAGGAAAGGAGAAAATGATACGAACAGTCGACGAGTCTTGATTGACTTGATTAAGGAGGTAAAAATAGAAGAGAAGACTCACCCTGATGCCAAAATACTTCTTCTTTCTAGGTATTTTTATTCTTGAATTTGATTCATGTTATATTTTGTTAGATTAGTAATTACCACATACTGATTAGGATCGTTTAAAGCAAGCTTTCAAAGTTATGTTCAAATTCATACAATCGATATATCAACGTTAACCTATTAACCCTTAACATAATATGCACATAGATATTGTAGATTATAAAATCGAATCCTTTTATCAGCCCTTGCTTTCCTTTTTTCTCTCTGTTCCTTTATGTTCCATTTGAGAACGCTTTACTCGTATAGTGAGGTTGTTGCTTTTAAGTGCAGTGCCACAAATCTTAATAAAAGTTCTAGGTCACAGCACTGAAGAGTTCTACTGTGACACGTGACCTCCTTTAAGGTAATACCCGAAATTTCCGTGACTTGCATACTATTACAGGGCGTTAGGGAAATGGAAAGTCAGTGGCTATGTTAAACGCAGGAACACATGGTAAAGGAGCATGTTTAATACGGCGTCAAGATCGACAATGAAGCCTACATCCTCCAGGATATGACGCAATTGTTCGAATCACAAGGTTACTGCGACCGTAGCGAGGAATGTCACAATCAATCCTAAATTGGACATGCTATAACCCTACTTATAAATACAAATAATCATTTTCATCGCTACCCTTGTCATTTATGATTCGCTTTCCTATGTGAAACATTTTTAACCCACAGCAGGTAAGATTCGTATGACGGGCATATGCAAAATGCAGTTGGATTTGATTTTCTGACAAGATCCTTGAAATTTCAGTGACGGTGCAAGACGCTGTGGGTCATTTTGTGTTGTTTACAATGCACTAGAACAACTGGCTATGGACAAGGAAGTGGACATTTTCACCTTGACACGATTGATTCAGATCCGGCGACCTGAGTTCATTGCTAATTTGGTAACAAAATGTGTTATTCTCAATGTATTTACACATATTTGCAATCGCATTTAGCAATTATTAGCGGTTCTTTTATTTTAGGAGGAATATCAGTTTTGTTATGACGCCGTTGCTGATTACCTGCAGAACGATTTGGTATATGCTAATGCTTAGTGACTCCAAAGCCGAGGTACATGGACACCAATACAAAACAGGAAATACTACGTAAAGTGCCATGTGTTGATGTATTCAGAGTGGATCTTTTCTGTTCCAACAAACCGCAAAATATGTAATTACATGTAATCAACTTTGTGTATGTTTATTTTTCTAACGTTTTTCAATCACACACATAGATTTAAGCATTCTGATTACTTGTACATTTTGTCGTTGACAAACATCAAAAATACAGCAATTAATACAATTTTGTATGCGGAATATTCAAGCTTACCGGAGAAACCCCATGTTGTTATCTATCCAGATTTTCTATGGCATGAATCATACTGTTTTTATGTTTCTTAAGCATGACATCAAGGAAACAAATATTTGCGATACATTCACCATTTACTTCATAGTCAGCCTACCATCACAATTTTGCAGCTCTCTGTGTAAAGGAAACTTTGTCATTCCATAAAGTCATTGCACTAATGTTAACATGAAATTTGAAAAACAATAAATATTAAGTCCCATCTTTATTAAAGATCTTGTAAATTTTGATACAAACTTATTTTTTGCTTCTACTTTTTGCATTTAAAAACTTCAGCAACTTTTTGTCTGAAAGCTATATCAAAATATCCGTAAATCACGGGATCTGAGCTGAACTTCAACAGGAACATGTCCTGAAGTGTGTGAACAGCATTAATACTGAAATCTCCCTCAACATTAAACCAGATAGACTGGTCGAAGTGGCTGATTATCAGCATGGTGATTGTTGGGATGGACGCTATGACATATAAACAAAACATTGTTAGAAACATCCGGTAGAAATTTACATGAATTGGCTTTCTTCGCCTCCGTTCGACAACGTTTGTGCTTTGTTCCGACTGGATGAAAGACGACTCCGTATCGCAGACATTTTTATCCCTTTCAGTCATTTCCTCATCTCCATGTCTTATGCGTCTTCGAATGGACATT
This sequence comes from Ostrea denselamellosa, assembly GCA_024699665.1. NCBI lineage: Eukaryota > Metazoa > Mollusca > Bivalvia > Ostreida > Ostreidae > Ostrea > Ostrea denselamellosa. The sequence continues at coordinate 3,397,609 of JAMZEH010000103.1, forward strand.
TGAATTAGAACTTGACCAATCTTCCTGTACAAAAAGCAGCTGCAAGTGAAGAAAGATCCCAGTAAAACGGCCAGTGTCGATGTCTGCGCTATTCCAACTTCTCGATATTGTTCTCCTCGGAACCAGCAGTATGTCCCAGATATGTTCAAATGGCTTCTTATCGGTCCCAGGCCAGAAGAATAGAAACAAGGCAAACTCGTTGCTAAGGAGGTCAATAGAGAAGCGAAAATGGCCCTTCGTTTGCGTTTGTCGATCAATTGTTGGTGATATGGTTTGCACAACTTCAAATAGCGCTGGACCGTTATAATCACTATCAATCCTGCTGATTCCACCACGAAGAATACAGTAAAGGAAAAGAAGGTTTTACACATGATGTCCGATGGATAATTTATGTTGAAAAATATAAGAGTGAAGAAGAAGATTGATGTCACACAACATGCCACCAAGTTCACGGAAGATAGAAATGTGATGATATAGCGGTTGTCATTTTTTGACATTTGCGTCAAGTGAATGTACAAAACCAGGATGTTTCCAAATGTTCCTGTCAAAAGATAGATGGTTAAAATTAATCCTGTCGGAATTAGCTTACGTCTGAAATAAGAATTCCAGAACTCAATGTCCCCATAGTGCACTGTGTAATTTTCCATGGTTCTCGTTTGACTCCTTGACTGTATCTGTCATGCCTCCATGATCGGTTTTATCGTATACCACTACCAAAGCGGAAACTAATTCACTGGCGGGAAACACAAAGCGGGTACACCCATAATAACTTCAATATTTTAGTCACAAATACTCCTATTTGACAAACAACAGGAAACTTTTCAGAGTTCCTCAAAACATTGTCTCATATTTTCCTGGTATTTTAATTTCATTTATTTATCTATGATGTTCACTGATATAGAATGAAAATCAAGGTATTGCTTTTGTGTTTCCGAAATTTTTCTCCCAAATATAGTAATAAAATGAACATGATATATCAGTCTTCAATTCCCCGTGGGGATCCGGGTTGTTAGAATAGATCCTCCGTACCCCTTGCTTGTCGTAAGACGCGACTAAATGGGGCGGGCCTTCTGATGAGACTGCAAAAATCGAGGCCCCGTATCACAGCAGGTGTGCCTCGATAAAGATAAAGATTCCTCCCTGCTCAAAGGCTATAAGCGCTGAACATAGGCTTAAATTTTGCAGCCCTTCACCGGCAATGATGACGTCTTCATATGAGTGAAAAATTCTCGAGCGAGATATTAAGCAATATAAAATCAATCCATTAATCAGTCTTCCACATCTGCTTCGTACTTAGATATTTTACTGAAAACAGATGCAAACGGCAAACTAACTACCCAACTTTAAGACAAACGGGATTATTTCAATTTCTCCATCGTCAACTTCCCTTTTCTAATTGGCAATACTTCATCATCACCTGCATATAGTGTTTATATCTCCCAACTGATTCGATACGTAAGAGCTTGTTTTGCATATAATCAGTTTTTAAATCGGGGCAGGCTACTGACAAAGATATTCATGTTACATGGGTTTGTGCAATCTCCTCTAAAGCCAACATTTCGCAAATGTTGTGGTCGTTATAACGATTAAGTTTGCCAGTACAACCTTCCATTAGGTCAAATACTGTCTGGCGTGTTTCATACCAATTTTACGGAGTACTCCGATTACCTGATCGGTAATTAGGGCTCACGGCGGGTGTGACATGTCGACAAGGGATGCTTACTCCTCCTAGGTACCTGATCCCACCTCTGGTATGCCCAGTGGTCCGTGTTTGCCCATCTCTCTGGTTTGTATTTGTTATAGGATTTACGGGATTGAGTACTGTACGTTATCTTCACCTTTATTAAATCTGTATGAATTAATAGATCATCGCTACATTTGAATTTGTTTAATGACTGATACCACATCTCATAAGGCGGATGCCGGACGTAAATGTTATGTAGAGAACTGTTAAATTGCTGGACCTCGTACCGCATCATTTCAGTGGTGAGTGAGTAGATATGTAATATTTGGGGAGGAAGTTAAACTCTAAATCTGGCATGAAAACCATTTTTCATCATTGGCTTTGAAGCAATAATTTTGTGCAATAACGTTCGTAAGATTGACAAACCAGATCAAGCATTGGTCTCATCAAACGTTATCTGAATAATCATATCATAGAACAAGAAAAAACGCAAACATGTTAAATGAATGTGTCAGTTTTAACAGTGCATGATAGCAAAATCGATCTTGCATCCAAATTTAGTGAATACACGTTATTGGAAAAGTTCAGATAATTAGAGATAATCTATGTTCCTCGAACATGTCTCTTTTGAGCTGATATCATCTGATATCAAGTTTGAAAGTATTCTTTGGCAATACATATATATATATATATATATATATATATATAGGTGACTCTCGATGGCCCGAACTTCGATCTCTCGAAGTTTTTGATCTCGAGAAGTGAAATCAAGGTCCCGATTTTTTTTTCTATATAACTAAGCAAGTTTACTCTCGATCTCGCGAACGTTCGATCTCAACAAGTGAAATTTGGGTCCCATAACACGTATTTCATTGTTTTTCACTCTTGATCTCTCGAAGTGCTGGTTGCGTATACCTATCATCATTCAAGCGTATAATTATTTCTGTTTGGGAAAAAATTCGGATTTCATTTTAAAGTGAGATATCTTTAATGACAAATAATTAAAAACAAAGTTCACATGAATAACATTGATACTTCCTGGAAGTTCAAAAATATTAAAGTCAATAGTCAGTCAAGCCTCCATGTTTCCCCATACACTGTGTAATTCGAGGGGCATACTCTCTGCAAGATTGTCTATGTAATGTTGATCCAGATCCATCCATACGTTCATGACAGTAGCTTTGCAGTCTGCAAGTTTACCTGGCTGATTTTTCTCAACTCTGTCCTTCATGACCTGCCACAAATTTCCTGTAAGATTTAAGTCCGGTGAAGCGGCAGGTCATTCCATGACGGTCACGTGATTCCGTGTGAACTAGTCCCGGCTATGTTCTGCGATGCGTGGTCTAGCATTGTCCTGTTGCAAACCGTAAGGCAGATCCTGTGTCACAATATATGAAATCAACAGTCCCTCTTCCAAAATTTCACAGCATCTTGCGGCAGATACAGTTCCATTCACAGGGACAAGCGGCATTAATCCCAATTTCCTGATTCCATCCAACAATGTTACAGCAGGCGAGAAATATGGGACCATTTTCTGACAGTGTCCAAACTTTGCCCACCTTTTCCTCGTACATTTTTGAAATTGGAAATGACTTTCGTCTGTAAACATTACGGTATGTTTATGTGTGATGCACCAGGCCTCTCGTTTGCGTTTTATGTTCTGGGGTCATTAGTGGCACCTTGGGGGGGGGGGGGGGGGGGGGCACAGATATGAAATAATTGCTTCGTGTTATAGTCCGACTTCTAGTCCATTTAGATACTAAAGTTGATCCTCTACATACACATTCACTGGGGATGTGTTGTGCCGACCACCGAGGATGATGTGCAGCAATTTGTGTAGCTCGTCTGCTGTCATTCACGTCAACAATTTTCTTCCTACCAGATCCTGGACATCGTATCTCCGGCTTCCCCACACGATATCTCTTCAAATTATCATACGCTATAGATCACGGTATGTTTGTATTTTTTCACACAATTCCTTTGCTGATGTGATTCCACTATCGTATAAATTAAGGCGACGTTTCCTTCAGTCGACGTCTATCATTGCTCTTATCCGGAAATATGCCATCAGCTGAATGCGTCATCACATGACACCACATGACTCCACATAGTAGAAAGGGGAATATCTCTATAACCAAGACTAGCCTCAAAAATGATCGTACGTAAATTCCATACTATATATTTATTTTGCTTTTTAAAGAAACGCATTTTTAAAGCATATAAATTATTTCGGAATCTTTTTGCACATTTATATATATATATATATATATATATATATATATATATATATATAAACCTTATTACAGGCCGTGCAAATGCAAGGCCTGTTTTGATATGGGTTTTTAAACTGTACATCAGCTTCTACGAAATTGATGTTTTAATTTCTGTGGAACTGATCTGTGAAAAAACATATCCAAAATTAATGCAATACGTACTTAACTGGGGTTAATGTTAGCCTTTTAGTTGTGTAACCTCTAGAAATAAATAAAGCTTATGAACATGGAAAGTAATAAGAACAATTTAGAATTGGCAATAACTGCGTTTGTTTTGAGTTCAAATTATTTCATTTATTACTTTATATATATTTATTTAATCGTGAAATACAAAAAGGATTGTAGCGTTTCGTGGACTTAAGACAATATTGCGGATTCACTCTAGTGAAATATTCCAGTGGTCTTGAAGTGTTAAGGGTGGACTTGGTGCAAAAGGCTGAATTTGGAGCCTCCGAAATGGAGAGAGGGTGAAGGCTTTTGTGGTAAGAGACTGTCAAAAGTGGAGCTTCTGTAGTGAATGTCAAAACATCTTACGCTATCTGTCATTTCAGTTTGTTTATTTTCCTGGTTCTATGTTGTCCCGTGCGGATCCGGGTTTTGAAAATAGATCCTCAGTACCCCTTGCTTGTCTTAAGAGGCGACTAAATCTTTCAGTGACCACGTGGTTTGATACACTGGACTAGCTCGAAATTGCTATCTTAAATTTATTGGATTGATTGATTAAACATTGTTTAACGTTCCACTCGAGAATCTTTCACTCATATGGAGACGTCACCATTGCCGGTGAAGGGCTGCAAAATTTAGGCCTATACTCGGCGCTTATGGCCTTTGAGCAGGGAGGGATCTATAACGTGTCACACCTGCTATGACACGGCACCTCGGTTTTTGCGATCTTATCCGAAGGACCGCCCCATTTAGTCGCCTCTTACGACAAGCAAGGGGTACTGAGGATCTATTTTAACAACCCGGATCCCCACGGGGCTTTTACTTAGACATTTTATCAAAATAGATGACAAACGAGATGATTTCAATTTCCCCATCGTTAACTTCCCTTATCTATGTAGCAATATTCCATCATAACCTGCATGTGGTGTTTATATCTATCAACTGTTTCGATACACAAGAGCTTACTCTTTATGATCACTTTTAAATTGAGGCAAGCTACTGACAAACACGTTGATGTTACAGAGGTTTGTGCAGTCCCATCTAAAGTCAGCATTTCACAAATTTTATGGTCGCTATATCGATCTTGTTTACCAGTCCAACCTTCCATTAGGTCAAATGCTGTCTGACGTGTTTCATACCAATTGTTTGGTCGTTCTTGGCACATTGATTCTGACTGCTGATTACCCCCATTTATCTGATCAAGATACAGGGCTCACGGAAGGTGTGACTGGTCGACTTGGGATGCTTACTCCTCCTAGGCAGCTGATCCGATATCTGGTATATCGAGGGGTCCGTGTTTGCCCATATCTCTGAGTTGTATTTTCTATAAGAATTGTGAGATTGAGTACTTTTCGTTACTTCAGCCTTTTCATTTAAAAAAGGGCTTAAAGAGATATACGAGAAGGCTAGGAACGGAAGTGTACCAGACAGAGAGAATGACAGACTTATGTATGGGCGGACAGACAAACCTAAATTAATATCCCTCGCTTTTTCTTAAAAGCGGGGAACAAAAAATCGTCGTTCAAAACAGCAAATCCTTTTCATAATACACTCTTTGATTCATCATTCTGTAGTCTGATATTTTGTGCCTTCCACGTCAAGTGTACTTAATTGATTATGAATTACCTATATTCTCTATTTCTTTTGAAGAAATGTCACTAGAAATATTTTGGTATACACTGAAAAAATCTTAATTAACTGCAATAGGATTCACATTCATATATTTATATAGATGAGCCCCTCCCCTATTTTGGGTTCATCCTGACTTGAATCTAAAAGATTTTCTTCGAAACACACGACTTACGGCGAGTGTGACTGGTCAACAGGGGATGCTTACTCCCCTTAGACATACGATCCCACCTATTGACATACCAGGGGTTCGTGTTTGTAAATTTTGTATTCTCTATAGGATTTATGAGATTGATCACTGCTCGTCATCGTCATTTTCTTTTTAATGCTGATTGAACGCCTTTCTTGGATCCAATAACAATGTGATACTGAAGTGATTATATAATGACGCTATTTATTATTGTTTTTTCTTTATTACAAAAACTTTTTTTTTTTGGCTGTTGTTGTTATTGTTTTGTTTATTTGTTTGTTTGTTTTTTCCGTTTGATTTAAATATGCCAAAGGTCAAAACCGTCATTTTGCAATACATATTCATGAAGGATTAACTTTTCTGACGGATGTGCGCAAGTGCGCAGGAAAAGTATTTATTTATTAGAACACTATGGAAGAAGATTTCGTTTTTACCATAAGAAGTTTTATTGAACATGGTCTTATGTTAACTCCCCTTCACACGTCCATTGCTCAAAGATTCCCCCTACTCAGACTTAGCTTTTCTATCGCTGTGTGTGTTCCGCCTGCAGTCGGCTCTCAGGTCGCCATCAGTTTACTTTAAGCTTGCAACGTCATCTGACCTTGAATATTCGGGCGTTTATTAAAATAAATAAATTTAAAATTAGCTTCATTACTTTTCAGTACCATTGAGTTAAATTATGTAATTTGCATAAAGTTCGTAGCTTACATTGCTTGATTTAAAAACACATATTTTTATTCAATACAACACTTGTCCATGCACTTTTAATGTTCTGTTGTGAGAGCACGTTCTTATTCAATCAAAGGTATCTCTAATTCAATAAATTACAAAGTCCAGTTCCCAAAAATCAAAATGAACGTTCTATGATATGACATAGAGAGAGCAAACAATGACCATTGAATGTACAAACAATTAAAAACTCCAAATATCTTTAGATTAGTGGGATAAATTTGATATATCTTAATTTGGCTTTCCGTAGAACATAGTGATGAGTTATAGGAGAATAGAGGCCGTTACCATAAGCTATGCCAAAAATCGACAATTCTGGCCTACAAAAAGTGCTAGAAATGGAAATTCTTCCCACAAACATAGCGATCCAAATCTTCAAAGCACTGTTGCTTTTTGTAGAACATTTTCCCAAATATTCCAGACGCTATAATTATTCGAAACACGATCAAATACTGTCTTTCCATGATGAAAAAAAACTTGCACGATACAAAAAAATATTTTAATTTATTTTCCATCCACTAAAAAAAGAACGAGAGTCCTCGTAACTAATTACACTGGTTGTACAAGCCCTTTTAGTAGATATGTAGACGATGTCGTTTGAACTCAGCTGTGCAATGATTGTTCCAGATACTTCTTTGTAATCAATACTTTCATCATTGTCACACCTCCGGACAATTAAAATGTCACTGTTTTTCATGAATTGGAGAAACAGGGAACCACGTCCACCACAGGTTATTCCATAGGAAAAAGCGTAGACACCGTCCTCTGGGGCGGCGAAAATTCCGCTGTATCGGTTGTAGCCATTTCCTAAGTTGAGTTTCGTGAAGTCAAATATCAGTGTGTGATGGGCACTTGGACTGGGTTCGTTGAATGACCTATAGGCAAAGAAGGCAACTGTGTTGGACGCTGTAATCGATGGAGAAAGTTTTCCTACAAATATAAAAATATTTATTTGCGTGTATTTATTTAGAACTCACAAATTACGCTATCACTAAAAACCAGCAAACTACAAAAAATATTTCAGCAATAATGTCGCATGCAGCCTCTTTACACAGACGTTAACGATAAAAAATACGGATCAACCTCTTAGTGTTCTTTAGTGCTGTAAGTTGTTATATGGGGTATTTTGATGTTTTCATCAATACTTTTCTTTTAATAATCGATCCGGTGAAAGCCATGCAATACGGTAATTATACCAATAATTAATATGTTCGGTAATTAATTAATTAGTACTACGGTTATTTTAGCAATAATTAGTATTGCTCTGTAATTAATTAGTAGTACGGTAATTTTAGCAATAATTAGTATTCCTCAGTAATCAATTAAGGTAATTATAGCAATGTTTGTTTGTTTGTTTGTTTGTTTGTTTATAGCCGCCTGAGCAATTTTTCAGCTATCCGGCGGCTGTCACCATTACCGGTGACAGGGCTGCAAATTTAGGCCTATGCTCGGCACTCAGGACCTTTGAGCAGGGAGGGATCTTTATCGTGCCACACCTACTGCGACACGGGACCTCGGTTTATACGGTCTCATCCGAAAGACCGGCACCCACGTCCCACAGTGGGATTCGAACCCCCGACTCAAGGATCATCAGATCTTTGAGCCCGACGCTCTAACCACTGCGCCACGCTATAGCAATGATAGTATTGTTCAGAAATAAAATATTTTAGTGTAATATAGAATATATGGAAAATTCAAGAGTGAATTTTTCAAATTACTATTGAAGCATCTTGCATTGCACATTCCATCTTGTTCTCGTATCGACACCCGAGTCCGCCTCGGTGCTATAATGGGGGTTACAAGATGTATATATTAATACTTGTATTTGAGGAAATTCTTTTAAAATCTCAGAATAAATTATTAGAAATGAATTATCCTCTCCAATATAACAGATATATCTAGACTATCAGATAAAGTTTTTGTCATCAGGATTACAGGTTCTATTATGTCATTCCTGAACCAAGCGTACAGAGAAAAGAGACAGTTTATTTCTTAGAGAATATTCAAGTCGGATTTTTGGGGAGTTAGATTAATGATTGATTATTTATTGCTTTCCGCCACACTCAACAATTTTTCAGTTATAGTGGCGTCCGGTTTTTGTTGGTGGAGGAGAGAACCCTGATACAATGTACCTGGGAAGAGACCACCGACCTTCCGCAAGTAAACTGGCAAACTTGCTCACATAACGCTGCGGCCGAGATTCGAACACGCGCCGACAGAGGTGAGAGGCTTTGTGATTTTGAGCCCGATGCTCTAACCACTCGGCCACGGAGGCCCCCTTTGCGGAGTTAGAGTTTGGTCCAAAAATTATTTGACTATGATAATCATGATAACCGTCGGAGTTGTTTAAAAATACTGAATATTACATATCCAGAAAAATACCAATCTTTTTAGGCCTGGTCTTTAAATCGGACATAGAGTTTGGACCAAACTCTAACTTGGGGAATTTAATGAAATTTGATGTTATCTTCAGTGTATATTATTTATTTTCTAAATTATTGACTGTGAATCTATATTTTTGATAAAAGATTTGATATTAAGAAAAATATAATTCAGAATATAACACAACTCGATTGTTTATGGAATTAGCTGTATCCCATGAACGCGGTTTTATCAGGGCACGTGCCACTAAGTAAACACAGTTCACGTAAGGGATACCGGTAAATAGGAGACAACAACTGCTTAGTTACACGAATAACTAGGTACTCCTGATACTCGCCAATAATAGAATAAGGGAAGCATGTGAATCAAACACAACATATATGGCTTCTCAAAGAAAATTGTGATGACAATTTCCTTTTCTGTCCCGAAACTCACCAGGGTTTGTTGGTGTTATATATATATATATATATATATATATATATATATATATATATATATATACATTACTTCGATCGATTACGAAAAACGTGTATGGTAAAAAAATCGGTTTCCAAAATATATATTACAAGGGATGTAACTCTAAAACAAAAATATGGACGGAATAAAGGAAATGGCAGTTGTTGGTTAGGTCAAATATCACTGTTATAGCTCAAAAAAAAATATTGGAACACAGGTAATTATATTAGAGTGTTGTTGTGAAATTGATTTGTTGAGAAAAAAAAGATTAAATCTCAAAATATGAAATGGAGAAAAAAAATTAGAACATCGATTTGAAATTGTCGACCTATTCTGGCGACATATAAACGGGTCAATGACAAATGCCTCCAAAATAACCTAAAAATATACAACCGACTTATAGGCGAGTATATACCGTATCCTTTAAAATTCCTCTTCCACCTAAAACAACTTGAATACGTAGGTCTGTCTTTTGAAACCCTTGAGTTAAGAGTTCTTAGAATTGTTATTAAATCACTTTGAGAATAAACAGATTCCGTGTGTTCCATTGGTCTCTCTGATCAAGACAGATATATCCAAAAAAAATGAGCATGAAGAAATTATCCATCCTCTGACTCTTATTCACTAGCTGTATTTTTTTAAAGGTCAAGAAATTAGAAATTATGCACATATTGTAAATCATTCACATCTATTATGTTGCCTTCTCCCAGAAAGTCGCAAAATTATGTTCTTTCTCTTCAGTTCCTCAGACTTGTAAAACAAACCACTACAAAGAAAAAAATTGCTTCATGTTCTTATGTGTATTATGTGTATATCTACTTTCCAATATTATTTCATTTCCTTTCTTTCTTTTGTGTGTGTGTGTGTGTGTGTGTGTGTGTGTGTGTGTGTGTGTGTGTGTCTTTCTGTATAGCGAATAACACCTTGGTAGACCCTTGTCACTCCAGGTAAATAGCATGTCCCGTCCGCATTTTCAATAACGTATCGTCTGGCCACGAAAAGGATTACAATTGTTTAGCCTCTCTAAACTGCAAGAGAGGCTATTCTCTCTCTCTCTCTCTCTCTCTCTCTCTCTCTCTCTCTCTCTCTCTCTCTCTCTCTCTCTCAGTACGATTGCTCAAAATTTGACACATTAGATTCTACAACTGAAATAAGAATTAATATTCTGTATCCAGTCCCAAAGCACTTTCTACCATAGTTGCTACCAATACTAACGAGACAGTAACTATCAATACTAACAGGACAGTCCCTAACATTAATCACGAGTCAATCATTATCAATACTCACAACACAATCACTACCAATACTAACGAGGAACTCACTACCAATACTCACAGGACAATGACACCCAATATTCACGAGACAACCACCATCAATACTAACGAGACAATCACTATCAATACTAACGAGACAATCACTACCAAAACTCACCAGACAATCACTATCAATACTAACGAGACAATCACTATCAATACTCACGACACAATCACTATCAATACTCACGAGACAATCACTATCAATACTCACGACACAATCACTATCAATACTCACGACACAATCACTATCAATACTAACGAGACAATCACTACCAAGACTCACGAGACAATCACTATCAACACTAACGAGACAATCACTATCAATACTCACGAGACAATCACCACCAATACTCACGAGACAATCACTACCAATACTCACGAGACAACCACCATCAATACTAACGAGACAATCACTACCAAAACTCACGAGACAATCACTATCAACACTAACGAGACAATCACTATCAATACTCACGAGACAATCACTATCAATACTCACGAGACAATCACTATCAATACTCACGACACAATCACTATCAATACTAACGAGACAATCACTATCAATACTCACGAGACAATCACCACCAATACTCACGAGACAATCACTATCAATACTAACGAGACAATCACTATCAATACTCACGACACAATCACTATCAATACTCACGACACAATCACTATCAATACTCACGACACAATCACTATCAATACTAACGACACAATCACCATCAATACTCACGACACAATCACTATCAATACTCACGCCACAATCACTATCAATACTCACGACACAATCACTATCAATACCCACGACATAATCACTATTAATACTCACGAGACAATCACTATCAATACTCACGACACAGTAACTACAAATACTCAAGAGACAAACATCACCATATTAACGAGACAATCTATACCAATACTCACGAGATCGCTTAGGGTAATATTTGCAATGTTATATTATGCGCCATATAAATACTTTGTATTAATAATAATAATAATAACTACTAACAATACTGGCGAGAAAGTAACTACAATACGAGGCAATTACTACCAAAACGTTCAAAGAAGTAACTACCAATACTCACGAGACAATCACTACCAATGCTCACGAGACAATCACTACCAATACTCACGAGACAATCACTACCAATACTCACGAGACAATCACTACCAATACAACGAGGCTGTCACTACCAATACTCATAGGGTCTACAACACGGACTGCCATCGATTCTTATAGAAAGTAACCACACTTCTGATTGTTTCAGTCATGTGTCCCTTGAGAAAAATCTTCAATATAAAAGCTATATATAGCGTATAATTACGAATACGAGGACTGCTGTTGCTAGTTTCTACTTCGCCGGTAACATCCGAGTCATTATTTCTGCGGCACTTCCTACCAACAACATAGCGCAATGCCTTGACTTCTTTTGCCAGATTTCCAAGTTCATGCCTGAGCAAGGAATTTTCGACTTCTAAACTACGGATTTTATGTCTGAGCGGAGTGATTTCACGCACTTCCTGTTTAAGCAAAGCGTTATCTCTCTTCAGTTCCCCAATTTCTGATATAACTGTCCGGAGAAGAGCTTTTACATCCGTCATATCCTCTTCCACATTTCCTCGGCTAAAAGTAAATCCTAAGCAGAAGAGGAAAATGAACGTGGTTAATGTCATCCTTTCATACAAAGGAATAGTTTAATCCTTATCTTTAACAATTGACGCAATACCTACGGCTTGTGCGCAGCATATTTTTCCGATAAGGTCACATTGTCATGTCCTATTGGGAAATATCTGTGTGCTAGGATTGAAAAGGTGTTTGGTCATTATTTCTACCATATTGCCATATCGTAGTACTCAGAAAACTATGACTTTCTCTTGGAACAGTACCAAAGAAAATTATTTAATTTTTTTTCCTTAACATAAAACAGGGGTAGGATATGTGAAATAGCCTCCAGGGGGGGGGGAGGGGGGGGGGGGGGGTAGCTAACCCTATTTCGGTACTCTGTGACTAATACAGAGGAGGTAGCTAGCCTTATTTCTGTACTATGTAACTTCCAGAGGGGTAGCTAGCTTTATCTCTGTACTCTTTGATTTTTACAGAGCGGGTAGCTAGCTTTATTTCTGTACTCTGTGACTATTACAGAGGGGATCACTAGCCTTATTTCTGTACTCTGTGACTATTAGAGAGGGGGTCACTAGCTTTATTTCTGTACTCTGTGACTATTACAGAGGGGGTAGCTAGCTTTATTTCTGTACTCTGTGACTATTACAGAGGGGGTCACTAGCTTTATTTCTGTACTCTGTGACTATAACAGAGGGGGTAGTTAGCTTTATTTCTGTACTCTGTGACTATTACAGAGGGGGTGGCTAGCCTTATTCCTGTACTCTGTGACTATTACAGAGGGGGTAGCTAGCTTTATTCCTGTACTCTGTGACTATTACAGAGGGGGTCGCTAGCTTTATTTCTGTACTCTGTGACTATTACAGAGGGGGTAGCTAGCTTTATTTCTGTACTCTGTGACTATTACAGAGGGGGTCGCTAGCTTTATTTCTGTACTCTGTGACTATTACAGTGGGGGTAGGTAGCCTTATTTCTGTACTCTGTGACTATTACAGTGGGGGTAGGTAGCCTTATTTCTGTACTCTGTGACTATTACAGAGGGGGTAGCTAGCTTTATTTCTGTACTCTGTAACTATTACAGAGGGGGTCGCTAGCTTTATTTCTCTACTCTGTGACTATTACAGAGGGGGTCGCTAGCTTTATTTCTGTACTCTTACAGAGGGGGTGGCTAGCCTTATTCCTGTACTCTGTGACTATTACAGAGGGGGTCACTAGCTTTATTCCTGTACTCTTTGACTATTACAGAGGGGGTCACTAGCTTTATTTCTGTACTCTGTGACTATTACAGAGGGGGTAGCTAGCTTTATTTCTGTACTCCGTGACTATTACAGAGGGGGTCACTAGCTTTATTCCTGTACTCTGTGACTATTACAGAGGGGGTCGCTAGCTTTATTTCTGTACTCTGTGACTATTACAGAGGGGGTAGCTAGCTTTATTTCTGTACTCTTACAGAGGGGGTAGCTAGCTTTATTTCTGTACTCTGTGACTATTACAGAGGGGGTCGCTAGCTTTATTTCTGTACTCTGTGACTATTACAGTGGGGGTAAGTAGCCTTATTTCTGTACTCTGTGACTATTACAGAGGGGGTAGCTAGCTTTATTTCTGTACTCTGTGACTATTACAGAGGGGGTAGCTAGCTTTATTTCTGTACTCTGTGACTATTACAGTGGGGGTAAGTAGCCTTATTTCTGTACTCTGTGACTATTACAGAGGGGGTAGCTAGCTTTATTTCTGTACTCTGTGACTATTACAGAGGGGGTAGCTAGCTTTATTTCTGTACTCTTACAGAGGGGGTGGCTAGCCTTATTTCCGTACTCTGTGACTATTACAGAGGGGGTCACTAGCTTTATTTCTGTACTCTGTAACTATTACAGAGGGGGTCGCTAGTTTTATTTCTGTACTCTGTGACTATTACAGAGGGGGTCACTAGCTTTATTCCTGTACTCTGTGACTATTACAGAGGGGGTAGGTAGCTTTATTTCTGAACTCTGCGACTATTACAGAGGGGGTAGCTAGCTTTATTTCTGTACTCTGTGACTATTACAGAGGGGGTCGCTAGTTTTATTTCTGTACTCTGTGACTATTACAGAGGGCGTCGCTAGCTTTATTTCTGTACTCTGTGACTATTACAGAGGGGGTAGCTAGCTTTATTTCTGTACTCTTACAGAGGGGGTGGCTAGCCTTATTTCTGTACTCTGTGACTATTACAGAGGGGGTAGCTAGCTTTATTTCTGTACTCTTACAGAGGGGGTAGCTAGCTTTATTTCTGTACTCTGTGACTATTACAGAGGGGGTCGCTAGCTTTATTTCTGTACTCTGTGACTATTACAGTGGGGGTAGGTAGCCTTATTTCTGTACTCTGTGACTATTACAGAGGGGGTCACTAGCTTTATTTCTGTACTCTGTAACTATTACAGAGGGGGTCGCTAGTTTTATTTCTGTACTCTGTGACTATTACAGAGGGGGTCGCTAGCTTTATTTCTGTACTCTGTGACTATTACAGAGGGGGTAGCTAGCTTTATTTCTGTACACTTACAGAGGGGGTGGCTAGCCTTATTCCTGTACTCTGTGACTATTACAGAGGGGGTCACTAGCTTTATTCCTGTACTCTGTGACTATTACAGAGTGGGTAGCTAGCTTTATTTCTGAAGTCTGCGACTATTACAGAGGGGGTAGCTAGCTTTATTTCTGTACTCTGTGACTATTACAGAGGGGGTAGCTAGTTTTATTTCTGTACTCTGTGACTATTACAGAGGGGGTCACTAGCTTTATTCCTGTACTCTGTGACTATTACATAGGGGGTAGGTAGCTTTATTTCTGAACTCTGCGACTATTACAGAGGGGGTAGCTAGCTTTATTTCTGTACTCTGTGACTATTACAGAGGGGGTCGCTAGCTTTATTTCTGAACTCTGCGACTATTACAGAGGGGGTAGCTAGCTTTATTTCTGTACTCTGTGACTATTACAGAGGGGGTAGCTAGCTTTATTTCTGTACTCTGTGACTATTACAGAGGGGGTCACTAGCTTTATTTCTGTACTCTGTGACTATTACAGAGGGGGTAGCTAGCTTTATTTCTGTACTCTGTGACTATTACAGAGGGGCTAGCTAGCTTTATTTCTGTACTCTGTGACTATTACAGAGGGGATCACTAGCTTTATTTCTGAACTCTGCGACTATTACAGAGGGGGTGGTTAGCTTTATTTCTGTACTCTGTGACTATTACAGTGGGGGTAGGTAGCCTTATTTCTGTACTCTGTGACTATTACAGAGGGGGTCGCTAGCTTTATTTCTGTACTCTGTGACTATTACAGAGGGGGTAGCTAGCTTTATTTCTGTACTCTTACAGAGGGGGTGGCTAGCCTTATTTCTGTACTCTGTGACTATTACAGAGGGGGTAGCTAGCTTCATTTCTGTACTCTTACAGAGGGGGTGGCTAGCCTTATTTCTGTACTCTGTGACTATTACAGAGGGGGTCACTAGCTTTATTTCTGTACTCTGTAACTATTACAGAGGGGGTCGCTAGTTTTATTTCTGTACTCTGTGACTATTACAGAGGGGGTCACTAGCTTTATTCCTGTACTCTGTGACTATTACAGAGGGGGTAGGTAGCTTCATTTCTGAACTCTGCGACTATTACAGAGGGGGTAGCTAGCTTTATTTCTGTACTCTGTGACTATTACAGAGGGGGTCGCTAGCTTTATTTCTGAACTCTGCGACTATTACAGAGGGGGTAGCTAGCTTTATTTCTGTACTCTGTGACTATTACAGAGGGGGTAGCTAGCTTTATTTCTGTACTCTGTGACTATTACAGAGGGGGTAGCTAGCTTTATTTCTGTACTCTTACAGAGGGGGTAGCTAGCTTTATTTCTGTACTCTGTGACTATTACAGAGGGGGTCGCTAGCTTTATTTCTGTACTCTGTGACTATTACAGTGGGGGTAAGTAGCCTTATTTCTGTACTCTGTGACTATTACAGAGGGGGTAGCTAGCTTTATTTCTGTACTCTGTGACTATTACAGAGGGGGTAGCTAGCTTTATTTCTGTACTCTGTGACTATTACAGTGGGGGTAAGTAGCCTTATTTCTGTACTCTGTGACTATTACAGAGGGGGTAGCTAGCTTTATTTCTGTACTCTGTGACTATTACAGAGGGGGTAGCTAGCTTTATTTCTGTACTCTTACAGAGGGGGTGGCTAGCCTTATTTCTGTACTCTGTGACTATTACAGAGGGGGTCACTAGCTTTATTTCTGTACTCTGTAACTATTACAGAGGGGGTCGCTAGTTTTATTTCTGTACTCTGTGACTATTACAGAGGGGGTCACTAGCTTTATTCCTGTACTCTGTGACTATTACAGAGGGGGTAGGTAGCTTTATTTCTGAACTCTGCGACTATTACAGAGGGGGTAGCTAGCTTTATTTCTGTACTCTGTGACTATTACAGAGGGGGTCGCTAGTTTTATTTCTGTACTCTGTGACTATTACAGAGGGCGTCGCTAGCTTTATTTCTGTACTCTGTGACTATTACAGAGGGGGTAGCTAGCTTTATTTCTGTACTCTTACAGAGGGGGTGGCTAGCCTTATTTCTGTACTCTGTGACTATTACAGAGGGGGTAGCTAGCTTTATTTCTGTACTCTTACAGAGGGGGTAGCTAGCTTTATTTCTGTACTCTGTGACTATTACAGAGGGGGTCGCTAGCTTTATTTCTGTACTCTGTGACTATTACAGTGGGGGTAGGTAGCCTTATTTCTGTACTCTGTGACTATTACAGAGGGGGTCACTAGCTTTATTTCTGTACTCTGTAACTATTACAGAGGGGGTCGCTAGTTTTATTTCTGTACTCTGTGACTATTACAGAGGGGGTCGCTAGCTTTATTTCTGTACTCTGTGACTATTACAGAGGGGGTAGCTAGCTTTATTTCTGTACACTTACAGAGGGGGTGGCTAGCCTTATTCCTGTACTCTGTGACTATTACAGAGGGGGTCACTAGCTTTATTCCTGTACTCTGTGACTATTACAGAGTGGGTAGCTAGCTTTATTTCTGAAGTCTGCGACTATTACAGAGGGGGTAGCTAGCTTTATTTCTGTACTCTGTGACTATTACAGAGGGGGTAGCTAGTTTTATTTCTGTACTCTGTGACTATTACAGAGGGGGTCACTAGCTTTATTCCTGTACTCTGTGACTATTACAGAGGGGGTAGGTAGCTTTATTTCTGAACTCTGCGACTATTACAGAGGGGGTAGCTAGCTTTATTTCTGTACTCTGTGACTATTACAGAGGGGGTCGCTAGCTTTATTTCTGAACTCTGCGACTATTACAGAGGGGGTAGCTAGCTTTATTTCTGTACTCTGTGACTATTACAGAGGGGGTAGCTAGCTTTATTTCTGTACTCTGTGACTATTACAGAGGGGGTCACTAGCTTTATTTCTGTACTCTGTGACTATTACAGAGGGGGTAGCTAGCTTTATTTCTGTACTCTGTGACTATTACAGAGGGGCTAGCTAGCTTTATTTCTGTACTCTGTGACTATTACAGAGGGGATCACTAGCTTTATTTCTGAACTCTGCGACTATTACAGAGGGGGTGGTTAGCTTTATTTCTGTACTCTGTGACTATTACAGTGGGGGTAGGTAGCCTTATTTCTGTACTCTGTGACTATTACAGAGGGGGTCGCTAGCTTTATTTCTGTACTCTGTGACTATTACAGAGGGGGTAGCTAGCTTTATTTCTGTACTCTTACAGAGGGGGTGGCTAGCCTTATTTCTGTACTCTGTGACTATTACAGAGGGGGTAGCTAGCTTCATTTCTGTACTCTTACAGAGGGGGTGGCTAGCCTTATTTCTGTACTCTGTGACTATTACAGAGGGGGTCACTAGCTTTATTTCTGTACTCTGTAACTATTACAGAGGGGGTCGCTAGCTTTATTTCTGTACTCTGTGACTATTACAGAGGGGGTCACTAGCTTTATTTCTGTACTCTGTGACTATTACAGAGGGGGTAGCTAGCTTTATTTCTGTACTCTGTGACTATTACAGAGGGGCTAGCTAGCTTTATTTCTGTACTCTGTGACTATTACAGAGGGGATCACTAGCTTTATTTCTGAACTCTGCGACTATTACAAAGGGGGTGGTTAGCTTTATTTCTGTACTCTGTGACTATTACAGTGGGGGTAGGTAGCCTTATTTCTGTACTCTGTGACTATTACAGAGGGGGTCGCTAGCTTTATTTCTGTACTCTGTGACTATTACAGAGGGGGTAGCTAGCTTTATTTCTGTACTCTTAAAGAGGGGGTGGCTAGCCTTATTTCTGTACTCTGTGACTATTACAGAGGGGGTAGCTAGCTTTATTTCTGTACTCTTACAGAGGGGGTAGCTAGCTTTATTTCTGTACTCTGTGACTATTACAGAGGGGGTCGCTAGCTTTATTTCTGTACTCTGTGACTATTACAGTGGGGGTAGGTAGCCTTATTTCTGTACTCTGTGACTATAACAGAGGGGGTCACTAGCTTTATTTCTGTACTCTGTAACTATTACAGAGGGGGTCGCTAGTTTTATTTCTGTACTCTGTGACTATTACAGAGGGCGTCGCTAGCTTTATTTCTGTACTCTTACAGAGGGGGTAGCTAGCTTTATTTCTGTACTCTGTGACTATTACAGAGGGGGTCGCTAGCTTTATTTCTGTACTCTGTGACTATTACAGTGGGGGTAGGTAGCCTTATTTCTGTACTCTGTGACTATTACAGAGGGGGTCACTAGCTTTATTTCTGTACTCTGTAACTATTACAGAGGGGGTCGCTAGTTTTATTTCTGTACTCTGTGACTATTACAGAGGGGGTCGCTAGCTTTATTTCTGTACTCTGTGACTATTACAGAGGGGGTAGCTAGCTTTATTTCTGTACACTTACAGAGGGGGTGGCTAGCCTTATTCCTGTACTCTGTGACTATTACAGAGGGGGTCACTAGCTTTATTCCTGTACTCTGTGACTATTACAGAGGGGGTAGCTAGCTTTATTTCTGAAGTCTGCGACTATTACAGAGGGGGTAGCTAGCTTTATTTCTGTACTCTGTGACTATTACAGAGGGGGTAGCTAGCTTTATTTCTGTACTCTTACAGAGGGGGTCGCTAGCCTTATTTCTGTACTCTGTGACTATTACAGAGGGGGTAGCTAGCTTTATTTCTGTACTCTTACAGAGGGGGTAGCTAGCTTTATTTCTGTACTCTGTGACTATTACAGAGGGGGTCGCTAGCTTTATTTCTGTACTCTGTGACTATTACAGTGGGGGTAGGTAGCCTTATTTCTGTACTCTGTGACTATTACAGAGGGGGTCACTAGCTTTATTTCTGTACTCTGTAACTATTACAGAGGGGGTCGCTAGTTTTATTTCTGTACTCTGTGACTATTACAGAGGGGGTCGCTAGCTTTATTTCTGTACTCTGTGACTATTACAGAGGGGGTAGCTAGCTTTATTTCTGTACACTTACAGAGGGGGTGGCTAGCCTTATTCCTGTACTCTGTGACTATTACAGAGGGGGTCACTAGCTTTATTCCTGTACTCTGTGACTATTACAGAGGGGGTAGCTAGCTTTATTTCTGAAGTCTGCGACTATTACAGAGGGGGTAGCTAGCTTTATTTCTGTACTCTGTGACTATTACAGAGGGGGTCACTAGCTTTATTTCTGTACTCTGTGACTATTACAGAGGGGGTCGCTAGCTTTATTTCTGTACTCTGTGACTATTACAGAGGGGGTAGCTAGCTTTATTTCTGTACTCTGTGACTATTACAGAGGGGATCACTAGCTTTATTTCTGAACTCTGCGACTATTACAGAGGGGGTAGTTAGCTTTATTTCTGTACTCTGTGACTATTACAGTGGGGGTAGGTAGCCTTATTTCTGTACTCTGTGACTATTACAGAGGGGGTCGCTAGCTTTATTTCTGTACTCTGTGACTATTACAGAGGGGGTCGCTAGCTTTATTTCTGTATTCTGTGACTATTACAGAGGGGGTCGCTAGCTTTATTTCTGTACTCTGTGACTATTACAGAGGGGATCACTAGCTCTATTTCGGTACTCTGTGACTATTACAGAGGGGGTCACTAGCTTTATTTCTGTACTCTGTGACTATTACAGAGGGGGTCACTAGCTTTATTTCTGTACTCTGTGACTATTACAGAGGGGGTAGCTAGCTTTATTTCTGTACTCTGTGACTATTACAGAGGGGGTAGCTAGCTTTATTTCTGTACTCTGTGACTATTACAGAAGGGATCACTAGCTTTATTTCTGAACTCTGTGACTATTACAGAGGGGGTAGTTAGCTTTATTTCTGTACTCTGTGACTATTACAGAGGGGGTCGCTAGCTTTATTTCTGTACTCTGTGACTATTACAGTGGGGGTAGGTAGCCTTATTTCTGTACTCTGTGACTATTACAGAGGGGGTCACTAGCTTTATTTCTGAACTCTGTAACTATTACAGAGGGGGTCGCTAGCTTTATTTCTGTACTCTGTGACTATTACAGAGGGGGTCGCTAGCTTTATTTCTGTACTCTGTGACTATTACAGAGGGGGTCGCTAGCTTTATTTCTGTACGCTGTGACTATTACAGAGGGAGTAGCTTGCTTTATTTCTGTACTCTGTGACTTTTACAGAGGGGGTAGCTAGTTTTATTTCTGTACTCTTTGACTATTACAGAGGATGTAGCTAGTTTTATTTCTGTACTCTGTGACTATTACAGAGGGGGTAGCTAGCTTCCAGCATCCCAATAGCAGGCAAACAATCATTTTCAATCATGCGAGGCATCTCTCAATCAAAATTTTATTCCAAACTATTGTTTTTCTGTGTCAATACATTGCATACTGTCAATGACTACGTGTCGCTTAAGCTTCAAACTCCAGAATAGCATGTTACGACCATCAAGTCGAATCAAACGCGATAATTAACAAATTGAGTACTCAAACACACATTTAGTATATTTATTAAACTGTGCCTTTATGACAAAAGAGCGATCAAAGAATATTTTTTTGTTTTTATTTACGTTTTAAGCATAGAAAGTTTCTTTTTTTCAGCTAGTGATATATCTTTAACTAGAAGTAAGTCCTGGAAGTTCAAAAAACTTGAAGCCAATAGTCAATAGTCAGACAAGACTCCATGTCTCTCCTTACACTGTGTAATTCGACGGGGCTCCACAAGATTGTCTATGTAATTTTGATCCAGATCCATCCATACGTTCATGACAATAGCTATGCAGTCTGCAATTTTACCTGGCTGATTTTTCTCAAAACTGTTCTTCATGACCTACCACAAATTTTAAGTCCGGTGAAGCGACAGGTCATTCTATGACGGTCATGTGATTCCGTGTGAACCAGTCCCGGGTATGTGCTGCGATGCGTGGTCTAGCATTGTCCTGTTGCAAACCGTAAGGCAGATCCTGTGTCACAATATATAAAATCAACAGTCCTTCTTCCAAATTTCACAGTATTTTACGGCGGATACAGTTCCATTCACAGCGACAAGCGGCATTAATCCCAATTTCCTGATTCCATCCAACACTGCCACAGCAGGCGAGAAATTTGGGACCTTTATCTGACAATGTCCAAGCTTTGCCCACCTATTCCTCGTACATCTTTATTATTGGAAATGACTTTCGTCTGTAAAAATCACGTTGTCAAAATTTTTATGTGTGATGCACCAGACTTCTTGTTTCCGTTTTATGGCACCTTTTGGGGCACGGATATGAAATAATTGTTTCGCGTTAAAGTCAGACTCCTAGTCCATTTAAATACTAAGATTGATCCTCTACATACACATTCACTTGAGATTTGTTGTGCCGACCACAGAGGATGATGTTCAGCAATTTGTGTAGCTCGTCTGCTGTCATTCACGTCAACAATTTTCTTCCTACCAGATCCTGGACATCGTATCTCCGATTTCCCCTCACGATATTTCTTCAACTTCTCATACACGGCAGATCTCAGTATGTATGTTTTTTCACACAATTCTTTTACTTTCGTGACTCCACTTCGTATAAATTAAGGAGATATTTCCTTTTGTAAATTTCTGTTATTGCTCTTATCCGGAAATATGCCGTATGCTACATGGCTACATGAGTCATCACATGACACTACATGATAACAAGAGGAATATCTCTATAACCAAAACTGGCCTCAAGAAATGAACGTATGTGACATAAAATCTATTTATTTTGCTTTTTAAAGAAACACATTTTAAAAGCATAGAATTTATTCCGGAATTTGATTGCACAAAACTATATATATATATATATATATATATATATATATATATATATATATTGTTTAACATCCTGCTCGAGAATCTTTCACTCATATGGGGACGTCACCATTGCCTGTGGAGGACTGCAAAATGTAAATTTATGCTCGGTTCTTATGACCTTTGAGCAGAGTAGGATCTTTATCGTGTCACACCTACTGTCATACGATTTTTGCGGTATCATTCGAAGGACCGCCCCCATTTGGTCGCCTCGTAAGACAAGCAAGGGGTACTGAGGATCTATTTTAACAACCCGGATCCCCCACTTGGCTCTATCTATCTATCTATTTATTGCTTTCCGCCACACTCAACAATTTTTCAGCTATCTGGTGGCGTGAGAAGAGACCACCGACCTTCCGCAAGTAAACTGGCAAACTTGCTCACATAACGCCGCGGCCGAGATTCGAGCACGCGCCTACAGATTTGAGAGGCTTTGTGATTTTGAGCCCAATGCTCTAACCACTCGGCCACGGAGGCCCCCTATATATATATATATATATATATATATATATATATATATATATATATATATAATGGTCTGTTCTGATATGGCTTTTCAAATTGTACATATGCTTCTGCATAATTCATGTTTTCATTTCTGTGGAATTGATATGAATGTATCTTTGAAAAATATTTCGAAAATTAATGTAACACGTACTTAACTGGGGTTAATGTTAGCCTTGAAGTTGTATAGATAAAGCTTATGAACATGAAAAGTAATAAAAACAGGAAGTGGCAATGACTGTGTTTGTTTCGCGTTAAATTAATTTCATTTATTTATTTAATCGTGACATGCAAAATGGATTCTAGTGTTTTGTGGATTTAAGACTATATTGAGGATTCACACAACTATATTCAAATGGTCTTGAAATGATAAGGGGTGGGGTTTGGTAGAAAACGCTCACTCAAGAGCCTCCGAAATGGAGAGAGGATGGAGCCTCTGGTGATAAGAGACTGTCAGAGGTGGAGCTTCTGTAGTGAATTTCAACATATCTTATGTTATATGTCATTTCCATTTCTCTATTTCCCTGGTTTTGTGTTGTCCCATAAATTTGAGAAAGCAGTATAGAGCTACTCCAATGTATCAAACCACGTGGTGATTCACAATTTGCCCTCTACATGTGACTAATGCAGTTGAAATCACTGAAGATCACTGCATTGCGAATTTATTCAGTAGCTACAGGTGTTAAACGTGAAAAAGAGAAATGGCAAAATAACAAATTAATTACTCATAACTGTCATCAGAAGGATAATAAGAAAAAATGATGGCATTCAACAGAAACAGCATCTGGTGTCAGACAGCGAGTGACATATGAACTTCTGGTGTCAGATAGCGAGTGATATGTGAACATCTGGTGTCAGATAGCGAGTGATATGTGAGTATCTGGTGTCAGATAGCGTGTGACATGTGAGTATCTGGTGTCAGACAGCGAGTGACATACGAACTTCTGGTGTCAGATAGTGAGTGACATATGAACTTATGGTGTCAGATCACGTGTGACATGTAAGCATTTGAAGTCAGCTCAAGTGTGACATGTGTGCTAATGCACTTGAAGTCCTGACAAATTTATAATCATTTACAAGTATATCTAAAAAAAAAAAAAAAAAAAAAAAAAAAAAAAAGCTTGCATTGCAATTTGTAAGAGCATTGAAAGAGGATTTTCTCCCTCTTACAAAGAAAGGTTTAGATGAGAGAATTTTTCTGAATGTTATACACAATAATTTTCAATCTTTTTATCCCAGTATATGTAAATTTAAGAATTATGAAACGTTGGAAATGAATCATTTTCTTAATGACATGTTTTTGTTTTTTTCATTTCTTTTAGAAATTGTATAAGATGAAAATACATGTTATTAACGCTATACAATCCAATATAAGTTTACGATTTCAGCAACAATACTTGTCAGATTGTGATTGGGAGTCTGACAGGTATTGAAGGACATTTAGTCCTCTAGAATGTTTAAATTTCTTGCCACCACAACCTCCGGAGTACCCATAATTCAATCCCCCATATGATAAATCAAGTACTATAGTTACTCATTTATACAATAACCTGGCCATAAGTCAGTAAAAGTGAAGATAACTAACAGTATTCAATCTCGTAATTCCTATAACAAATACAAATCGACGAGATGGGCAAACACGGATCCCTGGACATACCAGAGGTGGGATCAAGTGTCTAGGAGGAGTAAGCATCCCCTGTCGACCGGTTACAACCGCTATGATCCCTACATCCTGATCAGGTAAACTGAGTTATCAAAATGGTTGGCTGACGTTACGTGATGTGAAAAAACGTAAACGTGAAATTAAAAACCACAAATCTAATAAAATGTTAAATTCTTACCTCTTTAAATGTAGTATTTTGTAGCGTGTCCCTTTGATTTTATAACTTGTGGAATTTGGCTCGGAATTAAAGCTTATAAGCTCTAAATATAGTGCGACGGCAGTGATTGCATATTTTTTTCACTTCCTTTATGAGATCTTGCGATTATGAATGTCGTGTATGTGTCTTTGAAGGCATATTATAATGGCTCTCCATGCATTTTCTATAATATTGATATCTGGGGATTGTGATGAACAGATAAGACATTTTATTTCTTTTTCAGTTTTCCATCTTTTGTTTCATTAGATGAATGGACTGGCGCATTGTCATCCTGCAATAAATAGTCCTCATTCGGAAATGCCGAAGTAAAACTGGCCATAAATTTGTATCCAAAATGCTAATATACTTTTGGAATTTATCTTGTCATCGGCTTTTGTAAATGTTTCGACTCCTTCACGAGTGACACAGTCCCAGGTTATTACCGAGAGGCTCCCATTTCCACGGACGCCGAGACATGCTGGTCGCCACACTTCGTCTGGTCTTCGCTGTACTTAAACGCGTTTGTTTTGGTCAATTACCATCCGAGTATCACTAAATACCACTTTTTTCCAATGAATGTTTACTGCCCAATCGGTCGCGGTAGCTCACAGGTTAGAGCGTTCGCTTCGTAACAGGGAGGTCGTGAGTTTGAGCCCCGCTTGTGCCATGGCCGCGTCAAACCTAAGACGTAAAACTAGGTAGTGGTTGCTCCTTCGCCAAACGCTCGGCATTTAGAGGTGAGAATCACGGGTCTTTTGGATAGGACCTTTAAAACGGAGGTCCCGTGTCACGGTAGACGTTGGCATGTTAAAGAACCCTCACTGCTACGGCTCTGAGCGCTAAGCGTAGGTCTAAATTTGTGGTACTTCACCTACAGCTAGTGACATCTTAATATGAGTGGAAAATTTTGGGAACGTAAAACAAACAAACAATCAATAAATTTGCTGTCCAATGTAATTTCCCTCCTCGCCAAGTTACACGGCGAGTACGATTCATAGATCGAATTGTCAGTATCTTTCTTGTTTTCCTTCGTATAAAGTTAGAAAATCTCAAACGCCTTCTTACTGTTCGTGAAGAAATAGATTGGGTAGTTTCGTGTAAACTTCATAGGTAATATCCGTCAAAATTTGTCTTCTGTTTAATCTTACGTCATGACGACAGTTTATCCAGATTCATTTATTTCAAACACGAGAGAAATATTGACTTTGCTATCATTGCTATTTCCTCCGCCATTTTGATGACCAAGTACTGTATCTTTCATATCAGTACTCATTCATTCATTCACGACAATGTATTTCACTAGGCTTATCTCCCTTTGATCTTCTTATTTCACTATTTTAATCGGTAAAATTAGCATAATTTCCCTATAAATTTAAACTAAACTTGATAATAGCTTAGTTTACCCATAGAAGATGTGGGCAGTAGGTAGCTATACTATTGGTATCAATTCAATGAAAGGTCACAACGGTAATTTTCCAATACACATTTACGAAGGATCGACGTTTCTGATGGATGTGCGCAAGTGAAAAAGTATCTAGTAGATAGAAGAAGATTTCGTTTTTACCATAAGAAGTTTTATTAAACATGATTTTAGGTTACCTCCCCTTCACACGCCCATTGCTCAAAGATCACCCCTACTCAGACTGACAGCTTTTTTATCGCTGTGTGTGTTCCGCCTGCAGCCTGCAGTCCGCTCTCAGGTCGCCATCATTGTTTACTTTCATCTTGCAACGTCATCTGATCTTGAATATTTCGAAATGGGAGATTTATTGAAACGAATAAATATGATATTATCTTGATTACTTTTCTGTACCACCGAGTTAAATTATGTAATTTGCATAAGGTTTGTAACTTACATTGCTTGATTTAAAAACACATACTTTTATTCAATACGACACTTACACTTTTAATGTTCTATTTTTAGAGTCCACTATTATTCAGTCAGAGGTATCCCTAATTCATTGTAAAAATCAAATTACAAATCTGAATATATCCTTTTACCATTTTTGTTGACAAAGCAACTGTCTACGAAGTCAAAAAGTCTAGTCTTTAATTTATCGTGAGGTATGGTCGTGTAAAGTGATGTAAAATTATATGCTTTTATGTTGTTAATTTGAGAAAAGTTTCGTGATTTCAAATTCACTAAAAGTTCTTCAGAAATTTTAAGAATCCACGTTTGATTTACACACTTCTGGCATATGTAGTGGCACAATAAGTTTGAATTTCTTCTTTGCAGCAGTTAATACTTTTATATAAGCAAAGATAGGGGCTTGGTAGAACATTTTCTGGATCCATCAATGTATCTTTGTAAGGGTTTTTGTGGAGTTTGGGAATCCAATATAGGTACGGTACCTCATATTCATCCGCTTCATTCACTGGGATATTAAATGTATTTAAAACTAAAGCATGATTTGAAGAATTCCATCTTTTATCAGGGTAGTTGGAGTGTAAGTGGAATTAATGCCAAGTTCGTTTAGAATGCAGTTCTAATAATGAGTCTTCCAAACAAATACAAATTGCAAGCTTTGTCAGTTGGAACCAAAACATATTCCTCATGTAACCTTTCTAACTCCTTTATCACTTCTGGTTTATTAAACACAGGAGACAACGTAAGAGGTTTTACAAGTCAAATTTTTAAAATTATGTTTGGTGAGATTACTAATAAATGAATTACTGGTGATCAATATATCACAAGCTTTACAATTTTACAGAACATTTGGATAAGAAGCACATGCGATCTAAATAGAAATCATCAAAAATATTTCTTAATGATACCTGGCAATTTTTAATTTGATTTATACTTTATAATATGTACTACGTAGATCTTAGGGTGTTACCTTTTCCCTAAGTTATATCTTAGGACATATCCTAATAAATATCGTGGGGGAAATGTTTCGTGAACATGCCTGCAGAACAAAATGCATTTCACTGTAGCTGTGCTTACCTCCTACATTATCATTTTTTCGCAGTCTATCTCTGTCCAACTGTTCCGTGTGTTGAGATAAAGTTAATTGACCAGTTGATGATTCTTTTATAGCAAAATTCCTAAGCCGACAAAAACTTACCCAAATCTTTTTTTCCACACCTTCCTAGTACACCCATAAGCAAAACAAACTACCCTTACAAAATATCATCAAGGAGCCGTTAACGCTACAATTATTTGGATTAATGAATTGAATGATTAAATCCAATCAATTTAGCATTGGCAAAACCAGGATTCAAAAAAAAAAAAGAAAGAGAGAGAGAGAGAGAGGGGGGGGGGGGGGGCAGGGTGAGAAAGTCCATTAGTAGTCTAAATATTGAACCCATTTTGTGTGCGAAATCTGGAGTTTCACTTATTTTGAAAATTTGTGGCAAAAAGGATCCCCCTACTGATCTATAAAATTGCTCACAGCTGTTTTGAAACCTTCTTCCTCAAGATATCATATGGCGTCACACATAATGGCGCCTAAAATTCTCGAGAGTAAATATACATTCGCAAAATTTGAATTTTCTCGCTTTCGAATTCGATAACTACACAAAATATTACACGCATTTCAAATCATTTCTGGCATGCGAAAAATTATATGTGCTAAAAACAATCAAAGAATAGAAACATACGATATGTCGTTTTAAAAAGGGACTGATTCACGATCTTGAGTAAATAAGTATGTCGTAATGTCGTAAACGAGTTTGATCATACGACAACCTTTTGCAAATTATGCCATGTTTTACAATTATGGTTAAGCCTTCTTCATATACTGACTTGAACTTAAGAGTACTGCGTTTACTTGATCATAATGGAAGGTTCAATGCGGGTGTGACCGGTTAATAGGTGATGGTTACTCCTCCTAGGTACCTGTCGCCACCTCTGGTATTCCCAGGGGGTTCATGTCTCCCTGCTCTCAGTTGTGTATTCTTTATACGACAAATGAGATTTTTGTTCTTATTTTCATACTGCCTCCGAATACCCCGTGTGGATCCTGATTGTTACAATAGATCCTCAGTAATCTTGCTTGTCGTAAGAGGCGACTAAATGGGGCGAGATCGTAAATACGGAGGTCCCGTGTCACAGCAGTTGTGCCACGTAAAAGATTCCTCCCTGCTCAAAGGTCTAGGGCGCTGAGCTTAGGCTTAAATTTGCAGCCCTTCACCGGCAGTGGTGACGTCTCCATATGAATGAAAGATTCTTGAGCGGGACGTTAAATAATATTTAATCAATCGATCAATACTGCCTCCCAGTCGCGAGAAGTCCGCTTAACGGAATATTGAAATATTGTACAATGGATTTCTCATCCTTTTATGGTTTTACCTTGTATTTTTAACATTAATTCGTAAAGCCTGTGGATCTAGTGTGTTTGGGAGGAACTGCTCCAACAGTCGCAGTGAGAACTGTAAAGAGCAGTCATCTGACCACAGATGGGCGTGCATCTGGATGGATGGGATTTAACTGTTCAACGGGTAAATTTTAAACTAATAATAAAAATCATCATGTTCATATTAATTTGTGTAGCCAGTCAGCATATACATATTATTCACAATATTCACATGTACGACTTTGTTAGTTATATGCATCGTAAGTGAATTTACAATTGAAATCGTATCCAAAGTCATATTTAAAGTGGACTAAGAATTACAACTTCAATAAAGATGCGGATACTAACTTTGTAGCAAAATCGTGTCATCGATTATCCTAAAAATGAAAGTATTCCATTTCTACATCAAGACGACATCTGTATTGTTGTGTATATTTGTTCTTAATATTTCCTGAAGAATATGCATACGGATGGCATGGAGAAGATTGCCTAAAGGCATGCAGTGGTAACTGTGCAGACAACGTAACGTGTAACAGGTTTAACGGAACTTGTCCAAATGGGTGTAAAACGTCATTCACTGGAGAGAAGTGTGACAAAAGTAATGGCAGTCGTGAATCTATTTTCATATTACTTTCTTACTTAATTATATTTCAAAAAATAGTAATTATAGAATCAAAAGCGTTTAAAATGGAAATTAAGCGTATGATTGCTTCCTCTTTCGGCATTTTATTGAACTGATGGAGTTGAAACTATCGTATATGAATGTATCAAATCTATCTAAATTCGTTTCTTTTAAGACACATAATGTTTGCACAAGATTCAAATGTTTTGATTGCACAAACTTTCATATTTTGATATAGAAAAATAACCCTCTATACATTGTATTACTCGGTGCAAACTATAACTGTAGTCTGAAAATAACATTTGATAGCATAAACACATTGAAGGCGTTTCTAAACGATGTCTTAAAAATCCTTAACATTGTATATCAGTGACAGCTCCCTCTGGTTCCTCGGCGAATGATGTCCAATATGGGTATATAGCTGGCCTTGTCACATCGATAATATTCAACGTTATTCAATGTGGCATATTAATAACTGCAAGGTATCTATACCGTTAAAGAATTTAGTGAATTTGAAATGACAAAACTTCTTTTTCAAATTAACAACATCGAAACGTATGATTTTACAACAGTTTACACGATCATATCTCACGACAAATTATAGACTAAACTTTTTGACATTCTAGACACTTTATTCAGCAACAAAAACGGTTAAAAAGCTAGTCATATCAAGTGAACGGTGATTCCAAAAAATTATTTTGTTAAACATCACTCTACGCACAGGTACTCTGAAGTTGACATTAAAAAGATGTTCGGTTCCTCATTGACAACATCGTAATCTTTGGTGATCAGGTCTTCCAACAGTCTGCTGGAATTACCATGAGTACGAATTGTGTTTTTTGTTAGCTGACCTGTTTTTATATTCTGATGAAGCAGAATTCATTCAAAGCTTCTACACGAGAAGAGAGAATCTCTTGCTGTGGCGTTCAATTCGACATTTAGATATATCGGCGACGTTTTATCTATTAACAATGATCATTTTCATTCATATGTCGATTCAATATATCGCAGTGAACCTGACACAAACAAACCGCAGAGTCTTCCATATCTGCTTCGTCCTTTGATGTTTTACTGAAAATGAACGCTGACGGCAAACTAACAACTCAACTTTATGACAAACGGGATAAGTTCCATTTCTCGGCCGTAAGCTTCCCTTATCTATGTGACAATATTCCATCATCACCTGTATTTGGTGTTTGTATCTTGCAAATGAGTTAATACGCAAGAGCTTGTGCTTCATATCATCAGGGCAGACTACTGACAAAGAATTCGATGTTACAGTGCTTTGTACAGTCTCGTCTAAAGTCGGCATTTCGTAAATTTCATGGTCGTTATACCGATTTAGTTTGCCAGTACAACGTTCTACTAGGTCAAATGCTTTCTGGCATGTTTCATACCAATTGATTGGCCGTTCTCAGCACACTGATTCTGACTACGGATTATTCCGTCTACCTGATAGGGAAGTAGGGTTCACGGCGGTTGTGACCGGTCGACAATTGTTGATTACCCCTCCTTGGCACCTGATGCCACATCTGTTATGACCGGGGGTCCGTGTTTGCCAAACTATCTGATTTGTATTTTCTATGAGGATTACGAGATTGAATACTATTAGTTATCTTAGCTTTTTCATTTGGTAAAATTAAGCTGAAGGTAACCAGGTTGTTTTAATAAAAAACACCTTGTGCATAGCAAAATGTAAATCATGAATCAACTCAATTTTTCATCCAGAGACACTATCCAAATGTACAGTTTTCTGTAGGATTGAAAATGGATGTTATATAATGAGGAGAAAGCATTCATATATCGTTGAATGTGCCCATCTGATATAGTCTTGACATATCTAATTATTCTTTGACTATTGTAAATCAGGAAGTTTGAAATCTTATTTTTGTAGTAACTGAATCAATTCATCAACAAGGAAATAGGAGAAAAACACTAAACCACAAAACTAAAACCTCAATACTTTTTAAAAGCGTAAAATTCGATTTTATAATATTTGTACAGATAATGTTTTTCAGGAGAAAATACTTGAAAAAAGGAGAAAAGTCTTCCTCGCATTATGTAAGCCACGGCAATCAGACAATAGTAACGACTGATGATATTCACACATATCAAGAACTCCATACATCACCAAATACTAACTCTTACCAAAATCTTTCATTCGGAAATGATCTGTGAATTCCGTATGGACAACACGAGGTAGTGACAGGCAGCTAATTATAACAAATCCTATGTCATTGGAATTGGAATGACAGTAAATATTCACTGTGGGACAATGTATGTTTTGTGATGTTCAGAGAGAGAGAGAGAGAGAGAGGGGGGGGGGTCATGAGAATAAGAAAAATGGTTAAGTGTGTTTTAGTTTTTATAATAAATATCAAAGTACACGTAGTGGAAGACGCACTCAGAATACGTGCATACAATATCGGAAAAAAATATTGATTCTCTAAATGTTTGATATCTTGATATTATTTGTGTGTGCATCTTAAAATCAAATATACATATAGTATAATTTATTACACAGATCATACAGTATGTTACTAAAAATAGAAATGTCATTTCCAAACGAAAGTCCTAAATCAATAAAGATCACATTAGATGGCTCAATACCAAACTGCAGTGCTCTTTCATAATCATTCTGCATATTACTCAAAATAGAGTTATCTGTTAAATAATGGAAGTGTGTTATAGTGTATTTCTAGAGAAATAGTTCGTTTAAAAGAAGTCTCCCACGAGGAAATAATCCTTAATATTGAAATAATTTTTTTAATTTTATGACAGTAAATTTGTATCCGTAAATCATGCTAGTACCGAAGTACTTAGCAACTGGGCTGCCGAATACAGTCGGGGACTAACAGTCCACCAGTGGAGACATCAACCCAGTGGTTGTAATATAAAACATAAACGGTGCCAATTTGATGTACCAGATGCGCATTTCGACAAATATTGTTTTTTCAGTGACGCTCAAGTGAAAAATGTAGGAAATCCGAAATAGAAACAAACTTGTAAGAGCTGAAAGAATTAAAAATACCAAATAGTGAGGCCAAATTCAGCAAAGGATCAGAGTTATGCATGAGGGAGATAATCCTTAATTTTGAAATTAATTTCTAAATTTTATGACAGCTAATTTGTATACGTAATTCATGGTAGTACAGAAGTCTAAATTGAAGAGAAACGTATTAGCAAAAGGAAGTGAATTTATTGTAGATAACATATAAATACACAGACAAATAAAGACAATATGCACGTACCAATACACCGTAGCCGACAGAAAAAAAAACCTTAGTACAATGATTGTTGATATACATGAAAAGATCTGTCTACCATAGATCTGACCGCCCTTCTTCAAGAGTCGATTCACTCTGATGTGTGTCCTGAGTGTAGTCGTCCTAGAGCTGGTTGATATGGCGCTACAATAGTCTAGTCGTCTTCCTCTGGTAGTGATGCAGCTATCCTTCATTGATCATCTTCGGCTGGCTTCCTGTTACAGTAATGTGATCAACATATAGAACGGAAGGCAGGGGTTCAGGGTTTTGAAGCGATGATGCCATTCCTCCACATCACTGTTGGTTCGATAGACCGTCCACGTTACAGTTGTCCATGTGTCGCCGGTGATTCAAATTAATCTAGTCTGAGAGTTTTTGATGGTAATCATATTATAAATTAAATTATTGGGTCTTTTTATTATTATTTAGAAAAGGTTGTTTATTGTATAATTAACAAACCTTGGGTGTAATATTGATACTGCTTCCCTTGACAGGAAAGACATTATGAAATTTCCTGGCGCCGGCGAAGTGGAAGATTGCAAACGCAACACAAATTGGCCATGATTAAACTGATACAAAATTCCAAATGTTGGGTCTTTTTATGCAAGACAAAGGATTTAATTTTCAAAAGCTGTGAAATTCCAGTGCTTGGATTCCGTAACTTCATCATCACTTTGGTATAAAATACATAATTCTAGCAGAAACAAGCGAGGGCTTGGTTTAGATATAATTGTTTAATTTTCCCCCAGGCTGTTATATTTATTTCAAACGTTAAGGTAATCTCTTTCATAGTTGTCATTAGTGTAATTTTTACTTTCAAACCACCGCGTAAAAATAATCCGTAAAATAAAGCCGTTATAAACATGTTCTTCAATGGGAATTTTAATGATTTTTTTCAACTAGAGTTCATTGAGAAACGCATTAAAGGGTAATAATATATATGTGAATATTCACGTTTCACATTTACACTTAAGTAGCATACATACCGTATTAATAAAAAAAAAACGCCACGCCTTCTCCGACCCCCAACCACTTAAATGTTCTTGATATTGGATACATTTATTTCTTTTAATCTATTACCTGAAGATCAGTAAATATAAGTCCTTGTCAATTCAATTATGAAACGTATATAAATGTCCTGAAATGCACTGATTTGCTTATTCACTACTCAAAAAAGTAGGAGATATTAGGAGATATTGGATTTACAAGGACAATGAAATGCAGATCATGAGATCAGAAAGGAAAGAAATGACAGAACAACGTTACGGATACATTTGTCAATTTGTTCCAAACCCTGTGTACAGTCAGAAAAGGACAGATTCTCCAGAGGATGGGTCGACACCAACACAGGGTTAGACAGCAAATTTACCGCCATTGTGAAAACAGTCAGTAGCGGGTAAAACCCCTCTGTTGGCCAGGCAAACTCGAATTCGGTGTGGCATACCCCTAACGAGACGTCCCAGGTCATTTTGGGGAAGGTTATTTTATTCCTGTTGCAATACTGCAGCAAGTTCTTGGACATTGGCAGGGGGTTGTTGACGTTAGTGTAGCCGCTACCCAATCATGTCCCAGACATGCTCGATGGGGGAAAGGTCAGGACTGAGGGCATGCCATGGTAATGTGGTGATATTATGCTGTTGGAGATAATCTGTAACGACCCTGGCCCTATGACATCTGGCATTGTCATCTTGAGAAATGAAACGGCGACCATAACGAAGTGCAAACGGCACACCATGGGGTACCAAGATGATGTCCCGGTAGTACTGCCCTGTGACACATCCACCAAGAAAATGCAAGTCTATTTTGCCGGCAACAGCGATGCCTCCTCACACCATTACTGATACACCCCATATCGGTCATGTCTATTGAGTTAACGTCATAGAAACGTTCGTTACATCTGTCCAGGAAGTCCACCATGAACCTCGGCTCATCTGAGAACAACGTGTGGTTTCATCGGTGATTATGCCAGCGTTGATGGTGACGGTACCATTGGAGTCGGGCCCTAATGTGATGATCCGTCAAGCAGGGAATGACACGAGGGCGTTGGGCGTGTAAATGAAATCTGTCCAGTCGAGTCTTGATGATCTGACCACTCGCTACCAAGCCAGTATGCCTTTCAAATTGAGATCTTATCTGATTTGCTTTTATCAGACTATTTCTCAAGGCAATAGTGCGGATTAACCGGAGCCTGAGTTGTTATCCTTGGTCGACCGAATCGTGGTCTATCCTGAACTGACCCTGTCGCACGATGTTCGGATAATAAGCTGCTGATAACAGACTGGGAAACATTCTAAGCCCTTGCCACAGCGTTTTTCTAGCATTTCTTTCCTTCCTGGCCACATGATCTGCATTTCATTATCCTCGTAAATCCAATATCCCCTACTTTTTTTATATATATATTACTGAACTCATGCAATTACTGAATAGCGTGACATGGCCGAGCCAAACATAAAACGTGAACACAGTCTGTGGTTGCTTCTTCTCCAAACATTCTACATTTAGGAGTAAGAGTCACGGTTTGCTTTTTTTTCAAATGTGATCTTACACCTCT
This sequence comes from Ostrea denselamellosa, assembly GCA_024699665.1. Lineage (NCBI taxonomy): Eukaryota > Metazoa > Mollusca > Bivalvia > Ostreida > Ostreidae > Ostrea > Ostrea denselamellosa. The sequence goes on from JAMZEH010000103.1 coordinate 3,433,441, forward strand.
ATTTACATTTTAAATAAACAAAGCTGTACAAAACTAACGAGACACACTAACATATTTCTTGCAGATTCTGTGTTACACATGACGCATTTTCTAGTTTGACTCGAGTAGTGCACATCCCCGATAGCGATACACTGTATATCGGAAACATATCGGATGTTGTTGTAAATGGCATGCATATGCTAAAAAGACAATAAAAATCTCAAAATTGATCATACACAGAACGTGTTTTTGTATTCATTAACAATGCTTATTTTCATACATATGTCGCTTCAATATATCCCATTGTTTAACATAAAAGACACCACAGAATCTCTCATAATTTGATATTGTATAGAGCATATATTTTAACAGTAAATAAATAAATCAACATTATGATGAACGGGATAAATACATGTTCTCCATCTTCAACTTAATATACTGTTCATACCTCTAAACTGATTGGGTACTGGAGGTATTTTCAGCATATGTTCGTTGCCTTAGTTATTTCATATTATCAATCCTTTTAATCGAGACATCACTGACAAGTATAGTAGTACATTTCAACACACAAATGACATGGTAACACAGCATTCCATGTGTTTCCCATACCTAATACATACATATATCGAGATGTGCAATGCTCGAGTTAAAATAGGAAATCAGTGACGAATGCAATCTGGGTAAATATACATATATATATATATATATATATATATATATATATATATATATATATATAGGCGTGTTGATCGTTGATCTTAGAGAAGCGTTGCTATCAAAGTGTTTTTAACATCTACGTGACAGCCTGGTTCACTTTAAATATGACATAACATGTTCACCGGGTTTCTCTTGCGGAAAGTAGTTAAATAAAGCCAGATATCTATAAAAAAAAATGTCAAAACAAAAATTATGTATTTTTCAAAGTACCTATGCAGAACAGATTTAATAAACTCCACTCAATGTTTGCTTTTTGACAACAATTTCTAATAACTTTCTAATCCATGCCGCTTACTCCAGAAAATGACAGAGGAAATGTAGTGTTGACTGTATAAGTGTAGAAACCGGAAACAAAAACGTCAGAAAGAAATATCAGCAATGAAAAGGCTAAGATAACTAACAGTATTCAATCTCGTAATTCCTAGAGAAAATACAAAACAGAGAAGTGGACAAACACGGACCCCTGGTCATATCAGAGGTGGGATCAGGTGCCTATGAGGAGTATGCATCCCCTGTCGACCGGTCACACCCGCCGTGAGCCCTATATTCCGATCAGGTAAAGGGAGCCATCCGTAGTCAGAATCATTGTGCCAAGAAGACCTAGCAATTGCTATGAAACACATCAAACAGCATTTGACTTAATGGTAAACTATATCGTAATAACGAGCATAAAATTTGCAAAATGCTGACTTTAGACGAGACTTTACAAACCCCTGTAACATCAACTTCTTTACCAGTAGCCCGCCTCGATTTAAACACTGATCATAAGCAGAACAAGCTCTTCTGTATTGAATCAGTTGGGAAATATAAACAACATATGCAGGAGATGATGGAACTTTGCCACATAAATAAGGGAAGTTGACGATGGAGAAAATAAAATCACCCTATTGTTAGTTTACCACCGGCATCTATTTTCAGTTAAATATCTAAGTACGAAGCAGAAGTGGAAAATTCTGTTGTGGTTTTAGTTCAAGCTCACTGGGATATATAGAATCGATATATGACTGAAAATGATCATTGTTATTAGACAAAACGTCGTCTATATATCTAAATGTCAAATTGAAGGCCACAACAAGAGCTTTTTTCTTCTCGTGTAGAAGCTTTTGAATGACTTCTGCTTTATTAGAATATAAAAATATGTCAGCTAACAAAGGAGCACAATTCGTGCCCATGGGAATTCCAGCAAACTGTTGGAAGACCTAATCACCAAAGATTACGAAAATGTCAATGAGGAACTCTAGCATCTTTTTAATATCAACTTCACAGTACTTGTGCGTGGAGTCAGATTGGTGTTTAACAAAATAATTTTTGGGATCACCAATCACTAAATATGAATATTTCCTTTTACCATTTTTGTTCACGGAAGAACTGTCTATGATGTCAGAAAGTTTAGCCTTTCATTTATCGTGTAAAGAGTTCTGAAATCATACGTTGCTTAATCGAAAAAATCTTTGTGACTTCAAACTCAATAAAAGTTCTTTAATATTTTTAAGAATCCACATTTGATTAACACTACTACTGGCATATGTAGTGGTACAGTAAGTTTCTCATTCACAACAGTTAATATTTTCGTAAACAGCAATGTGGGTTATTTGAAATTTTCAATAGCAACGACCAAGAATAGTAATATGTTTTATCGGTTTAAACATTTCCAGTTTAGTTTTGATTTGATGCATTGAATAATGTCTCTTCAGTGATGCTCAAGTCAAAAATGTTGGAAATCCCAAATAAGTACAAACTTGGAAGAGCTGAATGAACCAAACATACCAAATAGGGGAGCCAAATCCGGCAAAGGATCAGAGCTATGCATGAAGGAGATAATCCTTAATTTTGAAATGAATTTCTTAATTTTATCACAGCAAATTTTTATCCATAATATATGCTAGTACCGAAGTACTTTGTAATTGGGCTGGTGAATACCCTCGGAGACTAACAGTCATTTTTACCTTAAGGACACATGGAGATGAAATATAACACTCGAGATATGTGTTGGATATTATAAGCACAGCTAGAGCTAAGACAAATTTACGGTTTAATTCGAGTATCGACCATAGACGTTATCTTGTTGACTTCCAAAACTTCAGTGTGTATACCTGGCTTGTTCCCGGGCCTTCTGGTTACTTTAGTTCAACATTCAGTAAGCGTGGATTGATATATGGGAAACCAGACATGCGCAGTAACACTTCTTCCGTTTCGACCAAACAGTGTACTATTATGCATTTGACATTATGTACTGGAATTGATGATCGAACCGGACCATTGATTGGCAGTTTTCCATTGAAAGTAAAGAAGATAGGTAACCACTGGGTTTTCTGTCGCAAATTAACTCTATATTTAGCACCCAACATGTCTACTACTTGACTTTTACCCTTTTCTCAGAAACCCTGGGTCCGTCACTGATCTGATACGATTGATGAACATGAGCAAATTATGTGACATCATTTATGTTCCCAAATCAATATGATCTTCCCAAGTTATACCTTGCTTGGTACTTGATGAAAGCCATAAAGCAGGACATTGAAAATCTATTTTTATAGTTACATTCTACGTTCATTTCTGTAGAAATCTCCAGCCTTTGAATAGACATAATATATTTATCAAGATACATTCGTACATTGTTCACAACAGCAGCGCATTCATGAGGAAATTACTTATCATCAGTAAAGATATTAAAGGTAAAACATTAGAACTGTTAATATCACTATACACCCATCAATACAGCGTTATTTGATACTGTTACATACTCTTGGATTCAAATAGCGTGATCCGATTTTCTCTTTTTAATTGATGGTGGTACACAACAAGTAATTCCACTGTATCATTCTCTTTCTGATAATGAATATAAGCATCATCTTAAAACATTTATCTAAATATACTTAAGTTTAAATACAATAAGTTGGCAGTCTTCGCTTCTCGTTTGTTATGATAATCTGATGATCCGCACCTTTAACTCGACGTGATTCTTCGGATCAAGTTACTCTGTTTGATGTATTTTCATCAGACACATAACTAGAAGTTTGATTTTATGTTAAATTTTGATGAACATGATACAATTGAATTCCTTTCAGTTTTATTATGTTCAGCATTTTAACATAAAACCAACTGAATTCCTTTCATTGTCCCGTGGGATCCGGGTTGTTCGAATAGATTCTCAGTAACCATAGCTTATCGTAAGAGGCGACTAAATGGGGCGGTCCTTCGGATGAGACCGCGAAAACCAAGTCCCTGTGTCACAGCAATTGTGGCACAATAAAGATACTTCCTTACTCAAAGGCTCTGAGCGCCCAGCATATGTCTAAATTTTGCAGCCCTTCACCGACAATGAGTGAAAAATTCTTGAGCAGGGTGTTAAACAGTATGTAATCAATCAATCAATTCCTTTCAGATTAAGCATTTCAAACATCACCGAGTACAATACAGTATCTGTATCATTCCAAATATCATATATCTTTATCCTCAGTCTGAATAAGGAAAACTTTATCGCATGAATCCCTCTCCTTTCTTTCAAGACATGAATTGCGTTCTTTTGCAAGAACCTTTTTTATACTCTATATCTCTTTTAAAATACATGTATGATTCCATGCAACCGACAATAGATTCAATCAACAGGGGGCTAAATTAAGGGCATTTGAAGTAAGACAAATAACTCAATGGTGTTGAATAGTTCGGAGAAAACATCACCACTTCATGCCTCAGTGGGGATGTATTCTCTGACTATTCATATACCTAAAAAATGTATGATAGAGTGTACTGTGAATTTGGAATATATGGAGGACTAGGTATTGTATTACTATACCATGTATATTCTGTTTGGTCTACTGAAGCTGTTGAATATAGACTCAGCAGCAGAACAGAACAAATTCTTGTCCACAATGCAAAGCAGACTCATGGCTTAGGTTAATCTGATTGGGACGGTGTATCTTTATGAAAATTAATTCAATTCCGTACTTTTATATTAAATCTTGTCTACAAAATAAATAAATACATAAATAACCACAAGGATGTACAAGTTTGGAGATCTAAAAGGAACAAGAAAAGAAAGTCAATATTAAAAAGTCAAATTTCATTCTATGCAAACATTGATGATCAAAATCGATTACGACATAGGAAGCATAGCAGCAAATTTACTGCCAGATCACATTTGACGCCAGATAATAATAGTATACATAGATAACAGAAAGCTAGTATATATTTTTTTATATTTTGCTTCTTACAGTATCAGTTCCTCGTTTCTTTCGTGTAAATATTACAAAATGCTGTTATGGATACTGATTGTGTTCTGTTACGTTGCTAACTACTCCTAGGTTGATTGATTGATTAATATTGTTGAACGTCCCGCTCGCGACATAGGGCGACTACAGTAACTTTTTGACCTTCCACGCGTTCGTTGTCTTTGTAGGTTCCATTTCAAGGATTGCTTAGTGATGTTCGAGTTTGCTTTCCTCAGTGTATGTCCTATCCAGTTCCATCTGCGTGTTTTGATGGTTACTTCCACTGGTTGTATAAGGTGCAACGTTTAAATTTAAATCCCTCGGCTTAAAAGTTCCTAAACAAGCATTTTTTACCTGTACATTATCTGATTTATCAGATTTACCTATCACTATAACGTGTTCAGTATATGTATTTTATTTTTATGCGTAACCATGTCAGAAAAACCAAATTTATGATAACAGTTAAAATAACATTTATGAAAAGAGGACAATGTTTCAAAGTTGTGTGGTTTATAAATATTGTACCTGTTGGCAGCTTCAAGAAAGTCTATCGCAGTGACATATTTGAACAGTTGGTTATTACGAAGAAAAACCATTGAGTGAATATACAGAGCAGAAATACGACGTCCTACCGGTCATATACCAGTTAAATATTGCAGTTCTTTTCATCGATTATGTATGTTTAAAAAACGACCGTGCATGCCTGTAAATAGGACAAACACGGAATGCTATTACAAAATACTAGGACCTTAAACCAAAATAGGTTTACTTCCTGGTCGTTGATTTATCTTGCTCTACCTGATTTTGTTTTTAAAAATGAGATCCCGGATTGTAGCTTTATTCTATGTATTGCTTAGAATAAGTCTATGTTACGGTAAGTATCTCGTACGTAATATGTTGATTTTATCGTTTGTTTTGTCAAATGAATTTACTTTCTTTACTATCTTATCCTGACAGACGTATTTTCTTTCAAGAAATGTCTCTTGATTCAGATGTAGGTATAATTAACTAGTTTGGTTATTTGACGAACACTCTACAAATCAAGGGAAAATTAAAAGTGATATTATGAAAGAGAAAGAAAAAAAATTCCTCACATTTTAAGGTTATGATATCAAATGATAATGCGATTTTGTATGCAACAACTATGGAAACCTTAAGGTAACGAACAATACTCAATCTAGCAATTCCTATAGAAAATACAAATCAGAGAGATTGGCAAACACGGACCACTGGATATCTTGATTAAGTAAACTGGATAATCCGCATTCACAATCAGTGTGCTACGAATGGTCTAAGAATTGTTATAAAACACTTCAAACAACATTTGACGAAATTGAAGGTTGTAGTGGCAAACTATATCAATATCTCGGCCATATCATGTACGAAATGCTGACTTTTGACGAGCCTGTACAAATCCTAGTAACATTAACTTGTTTTTCAGTAGCCTGCCTCGATTTAACTATCATATGCAGAAGAAGCTCTTTTGTATCAAATCAGTTGAGAGATATCAACACCATATGAAGGTGACCATGGAATATTGCTACAGTACCTGGCCATAAGTCTGTCATCAAAATGGCTGACGTTACGTGATGTGAAAAACGTAAACGTGAAATTAAAAACCACAAAACTAATAAAATATTCGGTTCTTACCTCCCTATTTCTAGTATTTTGTTGCATGTCCCTGTGGTTTTATAAATTGTCGAATTCGGCTTGGATTTGAAGCATATAAGCCCTGAATATAGTGCGGCGGAAGTGATCGCCATACTTCACTTTCTTTGTGAGGTCTTACGGATGTTGTGTCTTTGAAGTTGTAATTTATATAACATTGATATCTGGGGGTTGTGATAGTCATGTAAGACATTTTAGTTCGTTTTCATTTTGTCCGTTGTTTTGTTGCATTAGATGAATGGACTGGGGCATTGTCATCCTGGAATAGATAGTCCTCATTCTGAAAATGTCGAACTAAAACTGAAAATTTGGGATAGGCTCCAAAGTTATAGTTCAGAGGAAAGTTGAACCAAAATCTCAGGGTATGTGGCCTGAATGTGCAATAGTGCTTTCTGTTTTTGCAGCATGGAGACCTCCTTCTTGATATTTAAAACTCTTCCTGGACTTTTAGAATTTCCTCTTCCAATCTTTGGTTGTCCAACATTAAATTCTTCTCCTCTAACTCCTCTAGTTTCCTCATCCGTTGAATTTGAATTACAAGGGACATTTTTAAGTTTGTACAGTAAGCCTATAACTTTTTAACGCGATTATGAAGTTGCACGATTTTTTTACACAGAACTTGCGTACTCATTGCTCTCTCGAACGGTATCACGGTATGAGGCGCACGAGGTTCACGTGCGCGCTGCGCTGGGTATTTTCAACACGTGGTTTTATACACTATAGTAAAATATAGCATCCAATATGGATGGAAAAATCTCTGAACAGAGGGTATATTGTAAGATTCGAGCACACCTCGGGTTTCCATCAACGGAAATTCATGCTGATTTGCAAAAGGTTTATAGGAATGGTGCTTTAAAATATGCTACAGTTTGCAAGTGGGTACGTCGTTTTAATGATGGTCGGGAGTCAATTGGAAATGACCCTCGAGTGGGTAGGTCGGTTTCCGTTTTGACGGAAAAGAACGTTGCTATTGTGAAAACGTTAATTGGGGAAGACGCACGTTATACCGTGCAAGAGATAGAAGGATTAAGTGGCATTCATTCGTCAAGTGTTTTGAAGATCTTACGTGAACGACTTGGGCTGCGTAAGATCTGCGCGCGCTGGGTGCCCCATTTGCTCACTGAATAGCAGAAACTAAGTCGGGTTAGACTTGCATTGCAAGTTATAAAAAATATGATAAATGTGACCCTGAAATTGAAACCTGGATTTATCATTTTCAACCCGATTCTAAATCTTAAAAAAAGTTTGGGTTTCATGTGAGGTCGACAGACCTTTCATTGCGCGCCGTAGCAAAACATTAAATCGCATGATGTATGCGATATTCTTTGATTCGAAAGGTCCACTTCTTCAAATTCCAGTCCAGAAAGTTAGTTCTGTCACTGTAAAGTTTTACAGAGAAAGTGTTCTTACACAATTTGTTGATTTCTATCAGAAACGTAGACCGCGCACCGGTGTCTGCGGCATCAAATTATTCCATGGTAACGCACCAGCCCATAAATCCGCTAGGGTACAGGGATATCTGAAAGGATCTGGCCTCGATGTCTTAGATCATCCCCCATACAACCCTGACCTGTCACCCTATGACTTTTGGTTGCTCCCAAGACTAAAGGAAATGCTGGCAGGACACCGTTTGGAATCCCGTTGTCGTATAGGCAGTGCGGTCCACCACTGTCTGCAACATATACCTAAGGCGGAGTACCCGGGGGCGTTCCGGAAATGGGTAGATCGGTGTAATATGTGTGTTGAGGCAGACGGGGCATATTTGGAAGGTCTCAGATAAATGATATTTAGATATTTCAAGCGGTTTTAAAAAACGACCCTACTCTTCGAACTTAAATAATGTTCCTCGTATATGCAAAAAATGATATTTTTATCGTAATTGAATTATGTTTAATTACTATCAGTTATCAATATTTTTCATCTTCTTTGTTTATAAAAAAAATGTCTAAGGCTTATACTACTGAGTTTTTGAAAGAACATTTAATAATTTGCTGTTTTGGATCTAATGCGAGCATAAATACTGTCGCTAACAAACCTTTCTTATCATTTCTTTTAGAAGCAGCTTCAGTTTATTTACATCCTGGACAACAGCTGTAGAATCGTCACCTGCAAAGTATTTTTTTTTAATAATGATATTTTAAAAGGAATGGGAATAGAGGAGACCCCTCCACTAGTCTTTGGTCTCCTAATATTATCTCATTCTCCTTACTTATCATATTTGATTTTAATAAATTGTCTTGATTTGGCAATTTAAAACCAAATCCGTATCAATTCCTCCTTCTATGCCATGAATGTTGCGCTCAGTTTGGGAGAGTCGAAGGAAAGTTTCCTCCCCTTGTGTCAGTGGGGGAAGTGGAGGTCCCCCTCCAGTTTTTGGCCTTTTCAAGCTGTCCAACTTTTCTTTGCCTATTATTTTGAAAATAAATGTAAAGGTATATATCATATATACAATAAAACTTGTATTACTAAAATTAAATGAAAATGTTACATAGATTAATATCATTTTTCTGATGTTTTGATGTTTTGCCACACTTTTTCTTTAACAAACCTCGCCTTTGTAGCACCACTCGCCTTAAATGATCCAAACAACATATTCGCCCTCGCCTTTACTTCCTCAGTGAGTGCAACCTCCTCATCAAGCCCCCAATTTTGTCCCTGTTTCTTTTCATTCTTCATAATTATTGTCGAGTTATTATAAAATAACAAAGCTGACGATAAGGATATGCTAATATTTTTTTATTTACGTGTTAATAAGTATGTTTCTTACCTTTTGACACAAAAGAACTCCATTAGGCCGCTTCAAACATTGAAGAAAAAATCCGCGAAAACGCTCTCGGGAGAATATAAATTTGAGGAAATTCTCAAATCAGCACTTGAGAATTACTCAGCTAAGAATAATCTCTAATCATTTGATGACGGCCGATTTGAAAATCTTAGCTGAATAAATCTCAAAGAGTTGAGCCGAGAACTTTATTTTATTGACGGCGGGGCCTGATGTGGGTAAGTTTACGCTTTATAATCGGCGAATCGCCCTTGCCCAATAATACAAGTATTGTATAAATATTTTCTTGAATATATCGTAAATGTGACTGTATATACAGTTGATGTTCGGTATCTTGAACACCGATATCTCGAATGCCATGGATATATCGAAGTGATTAGGAAGTCCCAACCACTTATTCTTTATTTATTTTACCTTCGATATCTCGAGGGGCCTCCGTGGCCGAGTGGTTAGAGCATCATCCTCAAAATCACAAGACCTCTCACCTCTAGTCGGCGGGTACAATTCTTGCTCGCGCCGATATATGTGAGAAAGTTTGCCAGTTTACTTTCGAAAGGTCGGTGGTCTCGCCCCGGGTACATTGTATCTGGGTTCTCTCCTCCACCAATAAAACTGGACTCCACTAGATAACTGAAAACTTGTTAAGTGTGGTGAAAAACAACAATCAATCAATCAATCGATATCTCGAATACTCAGATATCGTGAATTTTTTTTTCTTGGTCCCATCCAGTTCGAGATAACGTGGTTTGACTGTATATGTTGCTTTGAGAGCTGGATATCTTACACGAATTGATTATCATCGTTTCTTGGTACACTCTGCATTGATAATTTTCAAAAACAATTTTATTGAATTTTGAACAAATGCATGGATGAAAATGCTGATGCTGATTTACAGTGAACATACGATTTGCTTTCTGTTAATTACTGTGTTTGTGTTTTTATATATACTGCATTCCGTGAGAGTGAATATGTCACATGCATAGTATTGTATGTAAATTGTGAGTTCTTAGTCATTCCACACGTAGTTTATGCATTATACAGTCGCGTGACAAAATGTTCCCGGAGAGAATTAGTCCTGTATATTCATAAAAATGCAACTGTCTTAGACACAATTTCTCCTCAATTTCGGTAAAATAAACACTTTTTAATTTTTAATTAAAAAACTGTATACACTGATTGCAATTGTGTAAAGCAAATAGATTCGACAAAAATAAAATCCAGGATTTTAAAACATACATTAAATCCACCATGATGAAACCAATTGTCGTTTAAGAAATAGCACTACTGAACGTACTGATTGCCAAACTTCGTATCGAGCTCTTCGAGATATTTATCAACGGGGTGCATGGTTAAACTACAGAACATTGGTAGCTGAATCCAAGCACGTCGCATCGTTTTTCAAGTGTAAAGTGGTATTTGTAAGGGGGAATTTTTCCGGTTTTCTTTTGAATCAGAGGCTATGTCAGGGACTCATATATAGGAGGATGGATGACCACTCCCTCACCTAGGCAGAAAATAGATATATTTACACGCACTTCCAAGTGTAAAATACTAAATGGTAGTCATAGATTTAGTTTGACACTATACATCACCTGGAGTGCAGTGACTGATTTATAGGGGGCGTTCAATTTTCTTTCTTACCAAACATAAGAAAAAATGTAAAACAACGTCAAAAGTACGATAATTAACATTATATATACAAACAAATGCTAAAAGATACACAAATCAACTCTGCATTGTTTTTTAGTGATTTTATCATGAATAAAATATAGGAGGAGCTACATTAATCCATACAATTAACTCAAAAGGCTTCAAAACCCTTGAACCGCCAGCCTTTTGCCCCCTTTATATCAAATCCTGGATCCGCCACTGGTATAAAACCCACTTCCCTGAACGAAATCTCTGAATCCACTCATATATTGAATTAACCTTGCTCTAACGCAACTCCTTTAACGTATCTTGTTGTGATTTGTGGTCTGTATTTCTTTATAGAACAGCTATCAAAAGATCATACAGCTGTACAGAGTACAACGTGGGCTAATTGTCCAGTTAATGATTCATCATGTACACAATACTTACCACACAATGTAGTAGACGGAGACATCAGTACATGTATGAGGACTGACTGGATCGGTCCTGGGTCTCAAGATCCAGACAAGACAGTGTGGTGGTACGTAGACCTCGGGGACATAAGGAGTGTATACAGCGTCAGGGTACAGTACAAGGCCTACGATCAGGAGCATGGTAGTCATTTTTACTTATGAATAATTGTTGTGTAACACACACACATACACACACACACACACACACACACACACACACACACACACACATATATATATATATATATATATATATATATATATATAAACACACATACACACATACACACACAGATACATAGATAGATAGATAGATAGATAGATATATTCTAAAAGTGATAATAAATAGTAATAAATAGTGAATGATATTTCGTGTTTAAAATGATAAACGATAACTAAAATAAATATAATGACTATAATATATAGATAAAACTGTTAATTAAAAAAACAAGATGGACAAACAGAGAACTTAGAAACTCAATTAATCATTGAAAAGTCTCGTACTAATTGTATCTAGGAGAGAGAGGTGACACAAAGAATCAAAGAAAACTGATAAAAGAGTGTGTGGTACGGCAGGTAATGGTCAAAGTCAAATAGTGGATTCGTCTGGCATGAAGCGTTGGGAAACTACGACCATTACCGTCTTGTGATTCCGTTTGTATTCTAGTAAATTAAGATGTTAACTAATAACCATGGATTCAAGCTAGCAATAAATGGAAAATATGGACGTCTTGCTAGAGACAAGATCGAACGAGTAGGTGGAGTTCAGAATTTGATAAATCATCTTAGTGAAGTAAATTGATATCAAGAGAGTCGAATGGCTACAGCCTGTGTATCCAGAAATACAGATTATCTATGTACGATTCGCTTTTTTGTTCTTTGGGGGGAGGTATTACTATTATTATTTTTGATAATTCCTGTTATTTCATAGAGATTCTTAAACTTACATGAATTGAAGCCGACAGTTTTCTTTAGGGATATCCGAAAGGCACAGGTGTAGTAGCAAACATGTTTGAAGATCAGGTAATGCACAAGTAAATAGTTGGCCCTTCAACCAAAACGCTTACAACCTTGGTTTGGTAGTCCTTTGGTCTATCCCAGTTTTACCCCACCCCACACCGAGCTACAATTCGATTACAGGTACCAAATATCAAGCCTGATGCATTAATAGTTTAAAGGTCATAAGAAACGAAGTTTTTTCTCTGTAATCAGGGACTTTGTATCATAACTCCACACACCTAAGCTTTCTAAAATTTAATAATGATATTAACACAAAGAAATCATAATGGTACTCAGAAAATCGTAACCTGATTATCGCTCATTATTTCCCGAATTTTTGACGTCATAAGAGATCAACACTGGTCAATTAAAGCAAAAGAAAAGCCATCTATAGACAACATTGTTTCCAATTAGAGGGGTTTTGGATGAGGAACGGGAGTCTGTTGTACAGGGATACCACTTTCAACCCATAATCAATTCAAGAGCAAGCTATATCGACTATTGTTAACCGGAGGACGAAAAATAAGCTACAACAAGATCCTATTGATTCCAAACTGGTTTAAAATAGTGCCTGGCTTACGATGAAAAAGAAATGATAATTTTCAGAGACAGAATTTTCTGGTGACAATAATACCATTATAGATAACTACTATCTGCAATATTTGTAACCACAGATACGCAGTATCATTTCTTTCAAAGGGGGTAGAAGAGGAGGGTGTCAGAAATTCTTGTCGACGATTACAGATAAAAAAAAAAGAATTCGCCGTATCTTTAAAATCCTAAATAGTGGCAAGGTATGTGGTGTGAGGAATATTTGTAAGCTGAAAGCTGCCTCATCTTTTCTAGCAGCCTTCGATTTAAAAAAAATGGGGAAGGGGTTGGCTAGGGGTGAGGGAGGGAACAAGCGTTATCCTTTGCTATATGGGTTCAATTCATATCTTTCAGCTGACATTCTTCACATTCACTGCTACTACCAAAAGAGAGTGTGATAATGATCATTGTTAAAACAAGGGGGAGTCCCTCTCCCTCCATTCCGTGTTCGATGTGCCTAAACCACAAACCATATGTTATATTCAAGCACCAGTAGGTCCGTAATCGAAAGTAGTTGTAACTACGTCTGGTCCAAGATTTGATTTCTTATACCCACTTCTTTCGCCTATGTGGAATCTATACGATACTGCTCCCCCCCCCCCCCCCCCCCCACACACACACCCTCACGGGAAAAAAATATTGTCATGCAATTTAAAGTTCTGGATGACCTTAACATGATTTAGATGCAGATTTCGCACCAAATCATTCTGAACGTTGGACCCTTTGGACCCAAGTACATTAAACACCCATCTGACTTCGTACATTACAATTAAATACAAGCACATTGAACCATTCTGATGGATACAGTTCGTTGGTAGTGTAAACAAATGCACTTTTGACGGCATCGATCAAGGGATATAAGTCATCATGCTATTTTGATAACTGTGTACCACAGCAACATTTGACGATCTGTAGTGTGTGTTATCCTACTTTTTGTCAATGTACTAAGTAAGTAAACAATAACACACTGTCGTGCAAAACAAGCATTTTTTAAAGCCGTCTCCTACGATTTTTAAAGATGGAATTGTTGACTATACTGTCAAGATTATTCTTACTACGAACAATTACAGAGAACTTTAAAAGTCATTCGATAGTCATTAAAGTTATCAACATGACATTGAATAATCACTCAATGTTACCAGAATGGCATTAGTAAAGAAAGATAGTATACACTTTGTTGTTATTCATAACGAACATTTTTTCCCTTCTCAATGTTAGACAGAACCCAAACCTTTATTAATGTATTGTTCTTCAGAAATGCGACAAAGAGGAAGAATGGCAGGATTTTCGTTGTATCTATCAAACACATCTAACATTGGGAGCGGTCACTTGTGTTACAAGGACGGACCAGATTTACCTCCCTTGGACTTCAGCACTACCTGTATCACACACGGCCGTTATGTTATATTCTACAACGAAAGATTACCAGGAGTACAGTATCCTGCTGGTTACGAATTGAAGTCTTTGACAGAATTATGTGAAGTGATCGTTCTGGGTAATGTTTGCACTATCATACAACAATGCATTGCACCAGTTTCAAGATAAGCGCTCTTCTTTGTGGGAGGTCAATTAGTGGTACTTTGAATGCCTAAGTGGGACAGAGTGGACCGACAGTCAGTGAGAATGACGATCAAATGTTTAAAGCGGCTTTTCCACAAATATGTAATTGCAGAAAAAACAACATAATATAAAAACATATGCTTTACTGAAAATGAAAACATAACCAGCAATGCCACATTTATAAGTAATATCCTGGATATGATACATAACAGCAACGAGATAACTTGATATTGTAAGGATTCCTTGTGTTTAATTACACTCGTAACACTTGCCATTTACTTAATATGTGTATCAGTGGAATTCAGGTAACAAGCTGCGCATGAGAGACTTTAATGTACTGAACACATTCACTTTCTCAGTCCCACTTCCGCATGTAAACAAATTGTTTCGCGCCTTACTGTGTACGATGGTTTTCTAAAGGGGAATAACTAGGACGCACCTCGAAACTTGCGTATTCGTATATCTGTCAAATGTGTGGTAATTGAACCATCTATTCTAAAATGTTTCATTTATGAAATTCAACGGAAATTGGTCTTCCAAAATATGAGTCATATGATATTTCCACAGTTTGAATCACGAAGTAAATTAGGCATATTGGCAAAGTTATAAGTGAATATTTGCTGAATTCCTTTCAAAATAACTATTTCATATCTAGACATCACTAGCTGTATCTACCTGTAAAACAACGATAAGATAAATTGTTATTAAAGTGTTGACAAAATCCAACTTAATTTATACAGTTTCTGAGTTCCCTCTTCCAAGGTTGTGTAACACGTGGCCGCTATGGTCAACAATGTGACCTAATCTGTCCCTCCAACTGTCAGGAACAAAGATGTCATATTGTTAATGGAACCTGTCTGGGTTGTACTGCTGGCTGGACTGGGAGATTCTGTGATAAAAGTACGGGTATATTCTTATATCTCCCTTTCTCTCTCATTTGTGTGTTTGTTTCTTTCTTTCCTCTAATATTACATACGTCAGACAACAAACATGCACTATTTCTCGTTAACAGCTTGTCCCAGTGGATACTACGGTATAGAATGTACACCAGAGTGTGTGGGACGTTGTAGGGACGGTGTCTCTTGTAACCACACAAGTGGGGAATGTGACGGTGGATGTGGAGACGGATGGCGGGGAGCTAGGTGTGATCAAGGTAATGTATATCTATATTTTAAAAATTAGACGACATTAAGCAATGCAATATTTACAGTTGAGCATTCATATGAATCTCTTGATTCATATTGACGATGTACTACTGAATTGATAAATAATAGTAGCTACATGTATACTATATGCAGTGTGTAGATTACACTTTTGCTGATTAGAGATGAGGCAAGTCGTAGTTTAATTAAATATTTTCTTGTTTTCTTGTCGATTTTGTTTCAATATGCCGTTGAGGAATTAAAAAAATAGCTTGCATTTAGCTGGTAGTAAAAGTACAGAATTCCAGTTATATTTACCTTACATTGTTTTAATCATTAGTATATTGTATAAAATTGTTTTCCTTTTATCGATTAGAGTGTGAAGACGGAAGATACGGTCCTAAATGTATCTACACATGCAGTGGTAACTGTGTGAATAATGTACCTTGTGATAAGACAACAGGAAAATGTCAGAGCTGTAGATCTGGGTATACAGGGGACCTTTGTAACAACAGTAAGTGTTCAGTGTTATCAAAACTATTATACTTACACTTTTGAAAATGAAGACAGCCTGTTATGACAAAAGATACCATGAAAAATTACCATATATTGTTAAATAGTTAGATTTCACACGCTTCCCTATTTTTTCTAAAGTAATAGATATAAAACATAATGTTCTATAGACTTAAAATAACTTTCTATTACCTATCACGGGTTAATATTATATATACACTGTATATATTTTTCGTCGTATAGTAAGGAATCATTATTTGCAGCCTGTCCTCAAAGATTTTACGGACAAAATTGCTCCACGACTTGCAATGATAACTGCCTCAATATAGAGTGTCACCATGAAACTGGATACTGTAACACTGAGTGTAAGGACGGATACCAAGGACAATTTTGTTCTGAGAGTATGTTCATATTCTATCATACCCTACTTATAAATTCATGTAATGGATCATCAACATATAAACATAAAGATTCAGGAACATCTATATTACTATATAATAATTATGGACTCCATTTTCATGTTCTTTAATGTGGGGAGAATAAACATTGTAAGTTACTGTAGTTACTAAGATTTGTGTTTTTATCGATTAGAGTGTGAAGACGGAAGATATGGTCCTAATTGTATCTACACATGCAGTGGTAACTGTGTGAATAACGTACCTTGTGATAAGACAACAGGAAAATGTCAGAGCTGTGAATCTGGGTATACAGGGGACCTTTGTAACAACAGTAAGTGTTCTGTGTCATCAAAGCTGTGTACCAAGTATTATACAGAAGGATCGTAAGTCAAATGATATAATTCCTATCACCTGGAAAGTAAGTAATGTCTCTTCCATCTTTATGCACTTTCATGATTATTCGTCCTCGGCTTACTTTACTGTCAGGTTCGCTTTGCCTTCGGTGGTTTTCGAAAGATATAAATTACAATGACGTCATAAGACTTCTAAAATGAATCAATAATACAACACTCCTGCTTTACCACTTACATTATTGTAATTCCAGTAAAACTGAATTATTTTGGAATTCTGGGAAATAGTCCCCCTCTCTGCCTGTATTCTTATGCAGGATATGAAAACAATGGATTAAACCTTCGTTTTGTATCGGTGCGAATCATAGATTCAGAATGGTCTATTTGAAGCTTGTAGCGATGGATTTTATGGACCAAACTGTTCATACAGATGTTCCAGCTGTCTCGGTAGGACATGTAACCGTTTCATGGAAGAATGTGTCTATGGATGTGTGGATGGATTCATTGGAAAAGGATGTGATCAATGTATGTTCAATTTGTTTAAACGTTTCATTTTAAAGATGCATGAATAAAATTGATTTCATTTTGATTTCTGTGTGAGTGATAAACCCTCCGTTCTTCATTTTTTTCAAGCGTGTAAATTTGGCCGGTTTGGGTCAAACTGTTCAGAGAAATGCAGTGACAACTGTGTAGAACAATTATGTGACAAGAGACATGGGAAATGTACACGTGGATGTGTCTCTGGATGGATGGGGCTTAACTGCACTAAAGGTAAACAGTTTCGAAATACCTTTTAACTTTTCCAAAGGGAACGATTTATTAGTTTTATTAGTTTTAGCCATTGGAATCCACATTCACGTAAATGTAAAATGATTTAAATGACGTAATGACCAATGAATTTCACCGATATATGTTTACATAATGCAGTATGGCCCTGTACATCAGCGCTAAAACGATGTTTAGGGCAAACGTACCAACCGCTGTTATATATTTTTGATGTACATTGTGTGTGCACCTCGAACAATTTTATTTCTAGTGCTTTGATCAATAAAGCAGTTTTAGCAAGTTTATCATAGTCTTAGATACACTAAATTTCCTTCTAAAATATTTGCTTTCATACAGGGTATATCAAACTCACTCCAGCAGGTTGAAATTTAAATGAGAATAACTTGTATTCATTATACGAGTTACTGGCTTGACACTGTGTGTGTGTGTGTGTGTGTGTTTTAGAATGTCCCTTGGGATTGTTTGGAGCAAACTGTGAACAATGGTGTAGTCCACACTGTGCATTTAATGACACGTGTGATAGAGTGAATGGCAGCTGTCCTAGAGGATGTCAACACCCATTTGAGGGGTCCAATTGTGACTTCAAAGGTATATGATTGATTGATTGTTTTACGTCCTGTCGATAATTTTTCACTCATATTGAGACGACACCAACTGTAGATGAAGTATCACAAATTTAGGCATATGCTTAGCGCTCAGGACCGTAGTAGTGAGGGTTCTGTAACGTGCCAACGCCAGCCGCGACACGGGACCTCCGTTTTTAAGGTCGTATCCGAAAGACCCGTGATTCTCACTTCTAAATGCCAAGCGTTTGGCGAAGGAGCAATCACTAACTATTTTTCGTCTTAGGTTTGACGCCGACATGGCACGAGCGGAGCTCGAACACATGACCTCCCGGTTACGAAGCGAACGCACTAACCACTGAGGTATATGTAATTGCGAGGTATTTTCATGTTACTATGATATATCACATTTTGACATTAACTTATTCTTTGAAGATAACGAGCAGTGTCCAATTTCATAACTCCTATATAACGAGATAAAGACTCACGTAGAGTGTATCCGGTCGACAGGAATGCTTACTCCACCTAGGCAACTGATCCCACCCTGGTATATACCAGTTTGTTTGTTTGTTTTCCACTACACTGAGCAATTTTTTTTCAGTTATCTGGTGGCGTCCAGTTTTTGTAGGTGAAGAAGAGAACCCAAATACAATGTACCCGGGAAGCTGGATATACCAGAGGTGGGGTCAGCTATGCATATGGAAGTTTCTATATTGATGTCTTTTGGAGGGATGGGCATATTGTTAAATACTCTTTATCTCTGTTCTATACATCCATATATTACCCATGACTGTTACTTTGAAACAGTAAAATCAGTAAAAAGTTGTATATTTCATGCATTACAAGCTTCTGATATTACTTCTTTTCCATAGTTTTGTTAGTGACGGCAGACTCGGTTTCCCAGGCGAAAGATGTCCAATATCCTTACATAACTGTAATTGTTGTATTGATTGTGCTCAACATATCTACATGTGGTGCATTGCTATTGCTAAGGTATTGTCAACATCGGACGTTATCTTGATATGACATTACATTGCATTATGTTTACACATGTACACGATACTGTTTAAGATACTCATCTGTAAATTGTAGGAGGCGACACCTGAATACAGAAGAAAAGTCGTCCTCACTTTACACCACTTATCCTACTCAGCAAACAACGACTGACGACACGAATGCTTACCTTGAACTCCATGCAACAACGAACGATAACTCCTACCAAAATCTTTCATTTGTGCAACCTACCGAAGTCAGTGGTTGACAATGTCGCATGAATAAAACGTGGTAAAAATAGGATAAGAACTGAGGAGCATGGGATAGTTTCAAGTGTATTTTCATGTTTTAGATGTACAGTTATATTAATGGTTTACGTATATGATATCCACATTAATGTAGCCAGTGTGAAGACCAAAACTCGGGTTCCATCTCATATACCATTTATTTATATTATATGTAAAACCTGTAAAAATCATTTATAACCTCATAGAAAACGTCTTCAGACACCAACATTGACAGAACAGACATAGACATTTTATATTTCCTGTCAAGTAAACAAAATATTTTTACCGGGACATCCTGCAGCGTGAAAGCTGGCGTCTTGCCTTTTGAAGGACTAATCTTAAAGAGTTTGGGTAGAAATACGTGTAGCGGAAATATGCTACCTGTTACATGTCTGTCATTTGATTGGTCAGTGTATACTCATTCACTTGTCACATATACACATTCACTATTTACGTTGGTTACATTAAGTTATACAGAAATACAAATGACCAGTTACAAAGGAATACGAATACTGATTTCGATGCCACCTTCTCTATAGTATTGGAATATTATATTCATTCTATGAGATGACATTCGAGTTACGTTAAAAAAAAAAGAGTAAAAACAGTCAACTTCTCATATTGAGACGTCGCCAGCTGTATGTCAAGTACCACAAATTTAGACCTATGCTTAGCGCTCAGGGCCGTAGCAGTGAGGGTTCTTTAACATGCCAATGCCTACCGTGACACAGGACCTCCGTTTTTAAGGTCATATCTGAAAGACCCATGATTCTCACATCTAAATGCCGAGCGTTCCAAAAGCAGCTCTACCTTGTACCAGCAAATTCAAATGGAACCGTGTGGAGTTTTTTTTTTCCTCAAAAAATGAATGGGACCTGAACAACTGGAGATAATGATACAGTTTATAACTTCCAATTTGATTTTAAATGAAAATTAATCTTTATTAAATATTTATGACGAGGGATTTCCCGACCTTATGAATTCAGTAGGTTCCGTACAGAAAAATTCGATGATATAAAATAGAGCAAATATATGACACTAAAATGATAGCTTTGTTAAATTTTGTCAAAAATCTCCTGTGTGTTTTTATCACCATGGATTCTTGAACTTCAAGATCTACAGCAAACAACCTAATAGACATATATCAGTGACGTAGTATCAATTTCATTATTTTACAATTCCATAATTATATAAATTTTGCTATTTCTTTCTACCACTGAGATTACTCACTGACAACTAAGTTGAATGGTTATTTGTATAATGTTGAAAGTTCCGCTCGAGATTTCTTCACTCATATGGAGTCGTCTCCATGCCAGTGTAGCGTTGCAAATTTTAGGCCTATGTTCGGCGATTATGACCATTGAGCAGGGAGGGATCTTTAACGTGCCACACCTGCTGTGACACGGGACCTCTATTTTGTTTGTGGTCTCATACGAAGGACAGCCCCATTTAGTCACCTCGTAGGACAAGCAACTGATACTGAGGATCTATTCTAACCCGGACCTCCACGGGCAATAACTAAGATGATACAGGGGTTTCAACAAAGACATTTCGTTGCAAGTCAGGATTTCGTAATTCTATGGTTCTGAAGATAATCTACCGTGCAAATAGAACTTGTAGTTCAATATACTCAAATGCTGCCTGGCGTGTTTCATAACAATTATTATGTCGTTATTTACATATCAATTTTGACAACGGATTTTTCCGGTCAAGATGATATGTTTGTTCCTCCTACACACGTAATCTCACGTCTGGAGTTTTTGTGTTTTTAGGTGTCGGTGTTTTCCCTACTATATTTTTGTATTCTGTATAAAATCTCCGAGACTGAACACTGTTATTTGATCTTTATGTATCTTTAAAAACACTGATATCAGTTGAGTATTGACACTTAATGAATCAACCTACAGATGGAAATTGACACATATAATCGTTGAATTAAGATATCCCCCCCCCTTTGTTTTGACGGTATACATAAATGTTTAACCTAGAAAGGGAATATAATGCACAGAGATCAGTTTCATAACTTCCATAAATATGAAAGCTAGGGTGGGACAAACACGGAGCCTTAGACACACCATGGTGGGATCAGGAACCTAGCTAGGAGTGAGCGTCACTTGTTAGTCGGTCACGTCGACCGTGGTTCCTGCATCTTGATCACGTAACCGAACGTAATATCATTGTTTTGCCTCGGACTAGAATGACGTTAATTTATTGGATGAAACGCTTCACGTGACTGCCGTCTAAATTTCTTTAGACGGCGAGTAACAAAATTTAGACGGCAACATGACGGTCGCTCATCTGCGTCTGTTTAGTATTAGCCTGTTATAGATGACTTCATTGCATTTCTTATATTTATTAACATCCAAACATAGGATTGATCCTTGACAAAACACATCACTTATTAGAGTTGTTACTGACTGTCTACAGAAATATGTCGGGTTGTTCAAGTCTAGGCGAGGCTAGAAACCTAATATGTAATAGTAGACCGTGTCCTTGCGTATCGAATCAGATGAGAGTTGTAAACTCCAAATATGACAAATAATAAATATAGAAATATTGCTACATAAATATAGGAAGTTCACAATAAGGAAGCTTCAGTCATCCTTTTTGTCAGAAAGTTGAGTTGTCAGTTTGTTTCAAAAGTACAGAAGCTTTTATGGAATGTGTCTTTCTTATTCATACAGTAATTAATTATAATAGTTAGTTCGCGCAAAATTACGATAATTAGCCACAGTACATTTTTTAATCTAAGCTCCGATTGTAAAAATGTCTCGTTAATTTGTTAAGTAGGCACGAGGTGCCATGATGTTACATGAAAAATTCTTCACTTTGCCGATTGTGAAAGTAGCACAAGGTATATCTAATTATTCAATTTTTAATCATCATTATTACCATAGTCAACCTTTATTTCATATTGACAAATTTCCTCGGTCTTAACATTTAATTGTATATATTTTAACACCGCCAAAGCGTACAAATACCGATGTAAATACCCAAAACTGTAACGAGGAAAGCGAACATGAAAATGTCAGTTGAGAATACAAGTTTACACAGATCACTGTCTAAACACCACTGGGTAAGCTTAGTCCTTTAACATCTATAGATAACGTTTTTGTTTATCATAGACGGTGCAATATTAAGTATGCATTGTTTAATCAGGAAATATATGACACATGTACCATCAATAAAAATCAAATTCCAAGTACGAATCACAATTCTTTATTTCTAACGCAAGGGATTTTTTTTCAGTTGTGATGTGAACGTCGTTAGAAAAAGGAACACGACGATGTGATGAATTCAATTTGAAAAAAAACCCACATAATGACGCCTAAAATTCTCGAGAGTAAATATACATTCGCACAATTTGAATTTTCTGGCTTTCGAAGACGATAACTACACAAAATATTAAACGCATTTCAAATAATTCCTGGCATGCGAAGAATTATATGTGCTAAAAAAATCAAATAGAAACATACGATATGTCGTTTTAAAAAGGGACTGATTCACGATCTTGAGTAAATAAGTATGTCGTAATGTCGTAAACGAGTTTGATCATACGACAACCTTTTGCAAATTATGCCATGTTTTACAATTATGGTTAAGCCTTCTTCATATACTGATTTGAACTTAAGATTACTGCGTTTACTTGATCATAATGGAGGGTTCAATGCGGGTGTGACCGGTTAATAGGTGATGGTTACTCCTCCTAGGTACCTGTTGCCACCTCTAGTATTCCCAGGGGCTTCATGTCTCCCTGCTCTCAGTTGTGTATTCTTTATATGACAAATGAGATTGATTGTTGTTATTTTCATCCTGCCTCCCAATACCCCGTTTGGATCCTGATTGTTACAATAGATCCTCAGTACCCTTGCTTGTCGTAAGAGGCGACTAAATGGGGCGAGATCGTAAATACCGCGGTCCCGTGTCACAGCAGTTGTGCCACGTAAAAGATTCCTCCCTGCTCAAAGGTCTAGGGCGCCGAGCTTAGGCCTAAATTTGTAGCCTTTCACCGGCAGTGGTGACGTCTCCATATGAATGAAAGATTCTTGAGCGGGACGTTAAATAATATTTAATCAATCAATCAATACTGCCTCCCAGTCGCGAGAAGTCCGCTTAACGGAATATTGAAATTTTTGTATAATGGATTCCTCATCCTTTTATGGTTTTACCTTGTATCTTTAACATTAAAGCCTGTGGATCTGGTGTGTTTGGGAGGAACTGCTCCAAAAGACGCAGTGAGAACTGTAAAGAACAGTCATGTGACCACAGATACGGTAACTGTACAGATGGGCGTGCATCTGGATGGATGGCATTTAACTGTTCAACGGGTAAATTTTAAACTAATAATAAAAATCATCATGTTCATATTAATTTGTGTAGCCAGTCAGCATATACATATTATTCACAATATTACACATGAACATGTAGGAATTTGTTAGATATATACATCGTAAGTGAATTTACAATTGAAATCGTATCCAAAGTCATCTTTTAAGTGGACTAAGAATTACAACTTCAATAAAGATGCGGATACTAACTTTGTAGCAAAATTGTATCATCGATTATCCTAGAAATGAAAGTATTTCATTTCTACATCAAGACGGCATCTGTATTGTTGTGTATATTTGTTCTTCATATTTCCTGAAGAATGTGCATACGGATGGCATGGGGGAGATTGCCTAAAGACATGCAGTGGTAACTGTGCAGACAACGTAACGTGTAACAGGTTTAACGGGATTTGTCCAAATGGATGTAAAACGTCATTCACTGGAGAGAAGTGTGACAAAGGTAATGGTAGTCGTGAATCTATTGATATTACTTTCTTACTTTTAATTATATTTCAAAAAATAGTAATTATGAAATCAAAAGCCTTTAAATTGGAAATTAAGCGTATGATTGCTTCCTCTTTCGGCATTTTATTGAACTGATGGAGTTGAAACTATCGTATATGAATGTATCAAATCTAAATTCGTTTCTTTTAAGACACCAGATTTAGATGTTTTGATTGCACAAACTTTCATATTGTGATATAGAAAAATAACCCTCTATACATTGTATTAGTCGGAGCAAACTATGACTGTAGTCTGAAGTTTGGTAGCATAAACATATTGGAGGCGTTTCTAAACGATGTCTTAAAAATCCTTAACATTGTATATCAGTGACAACTCCCTCTGGTTCCTCGGCGAATGATGTCCAATACGGGTATATAGCTGGTCTTGCCACATCGATAATATTCAACGTTATTCAATGTGGCATATTAATAACAGCAAGGTATCTATACAGTTACATTGAAACTTTAGAAAATCCTAAAGAACCTTAAGTGAATTTGAAATCACAAAACTTTTTTTCAAATTAACACCATCGTATGATTTTACAACAGTTTACACGAATATACCTTACGATAAATTATAGACTAGACTTTTTGACATTCTAGACAGTTTATTAATAAAAAACGGTAAAAAGAAATAGTCATATCAAGTGAGCGGTCAATCCAAAAATTATTTTGTTAAACATCACTCTACGCACAAGTACTCTGAAGTTAACGTTAAAAAGATGTACGGTTCCTCATTGCCAACATCGTAATCTTTGGTGATCAGGAATTCCCATGAGTACGAATTGTGTTTTTTGATAGCTGTCCTATTCTAAATTCTGATGAAGCAGAACTCATTCAAAAGCTTCTACATGAGAAGAAAGAATCTCTTGCTGTGGCCATCAATTCGACATTTAGATCAATTGGACGACGACGTTTTATCTATTAGCAATGATCATTTCCATTCATATGTCGATTCGATATATCGCAGTGAACCTGAAACACACCACAAATCCTTCCATATCTGCTTCGTACTTAGACGTTTTACTGAAAGTGAACGCTGACGGCAAACTGACAACTCAACTTTATGACAAACGGGATGATTTCCATCTCTCCACTGTCAACTTCCCTTATCTATGTGGCGATATCCCATCATCACCTGTATTTGGTGTTTATATCTTCCAACTGATTTAATATGCAAGAGCTTGTGCTGCACATGATCAGTTTTTAAATCAAGGCAGGCTACTAACAAAGACGTTGATGTTACAGTGGTTTGTACAGCCCCGTCTAAAGTCAGCATTTCGTAAATTTTATGGTTGTTATAATGATCTAGTTTGCCAGTACAACTTTCCATTAGGTTGACGTGTTTCATATCCATTGATTGGCCGTTCTTAGCACACTGATTCTGACTACGGATTACTCCGTTTACCTGATAGGGATGTAGGGTTCACGACGGTGTGATCGGTTGACAGTTGATGATTACCCCTCCTATACACCTGATCCCACCTCTGTTATGACCAAGGGTCCATGGTTGCCCAACTCTCTGATTTGTATTTCCTATGGGAATTACGAGATTGAATTCTATTAATTATCATAGCTTTTTCATGTGATAAAATTAAGGTAAAGATACGTAGGTTATTTAAAAAACATCTAGTGTAAAACAACGTGCACATCATGAATCAACTCAATTTTTCATCCAGAGACACTATCGGAATGTACAGTTTTCAGCAGGATTGAAAATGAATATTATACAATGGAGAGAAAACATTCATATATCGTTTGAATGTACCCATCTAATATAGTCTTGACATATCTAATTATCGTTTGAATATTGTCAGGAAATCTGAAGTCTTATTTTTGTATTGAATCAATTCAACAACAAGTATGGAATTAGGAGAAAAACACTAAACCACAAAACTAAAACCTCAATACTTTTTAAAAGCGCAAAATTCGATTTTACAATGTTTGTACAAATAATGTTTTTTTTTCAGGAGACAATACTTGAAAAAAGGAGAAAAGTCTTCCTCGCATTATGTAAGCCACGGCAATCAGACAACAGTAACGACTGATGATATCCATACATATCAAGAACTCCATGCATCACCAAATACTAACTCTTACTAAAATCTTTCATTCGGAAATGATTTGTGAATTCCGTATGGACCACACAAGCTAGTGACAGTCAACTAATTATAACGAATTGATATGTCATTGGAATTGTTGGAATGACAGTAAATATTCACAGTTGGGGCAATGTATGCTTTGTGATGTTGAGAGAGAGAGAGAGAGAGAGAGAGAGAGAGAGAGAGAGAGAGAGAGAGAGAGAGAGAGAATAACAAAACTGGCTGTGTGTTTTTTCAGAATACGTGCATACAATATCGGGAACAAATATTGATTCCGTAAATTTTTAACATGTTGATATCATTTTGTGTGCATCTTAAAATTATAAGCTACCTGCATTCCTAAGCGTCACTTTTATGTCACATGTAAAATGAATACATTGACTATTTGAAGTATTATTCATCATAAGATATGTTGTTTCCATTGCATGTTTGTATTACCACTCATTTGATTCGATATCACGGAATAACCTGATCAGTTCTACATGTATAATAAAATATGCATATCAGTATAATTTATTGCACAGATCATACAGTATGTTACTAAATACAGAAATGTCATTTTCAAACAAAAGTTCTAAATCAATATAGATTACATTAGATGGTTCACTACCAAAATGCACTGCTTTTTGATTTTGCATGTTACGCGGAATAGAGGTATCTATTAAATAATGGAAGTGTGTTACAGTGTATCATTTGTAGAGAAATATTTCGTTTAAAAAAAGTGTCCCACAAAGGTATATTTATTTTGAAACAATTGAAACAACACAATTCTGAATTAAAGGTGATTTTCGAATAAAGTAGTGTGTTGGATATTAACATACCTTTTAATATTTCAAATGAAATGTGTGTCATCATTATGTATTGATAGATTTAAAGAAAAGTATAACAACTTTGTTCCCAAAAAGATTTAAAAAGAAATCTCTGTAGGAAACAGACCCATAATCTTTTCCCAATTTTAATTGAGAAACAATGTACAACGTCCTAGAAAAGCGTATTCAGATTTTTTCCCCACAATCACTGACACTTTGGGCGATCTTAAAAATAGATGAATGGGGAATATTATATTAGAACTATTTTTGAACTCATTGAGTTCGAAATTAAGGCATTCTAGATAAACTGTAATTGATTTAAATAATATAATGTCTAGAATAATAACATTGTGAGTGTATTTGAAAATTGACACAATACAAATGGGAAAAAACGTGCACAAAGATCAATGTCCCCACCGACCTTAAGCACTCCAGGTAAATTACACGTGCTGAATAGAACACGCCTACTTTTCAGGTAATCTTTCGGTGACACAAATTGGGCCTCTAACCTGGAATTCCACCTTGGTTATTTAGAAACAAAAATGATATTTTGAATTTGTCTTCGTTATTATTTAATGCATTCTAACACAAAATACATCTTTGTTTGTGATTAACTTATCAAAAATACCATGCAATACTATATTATATGCTTCTGAAACACTGTCTTCCTGCAATGAATTATTTCATTATTTTTTTTTTTATTTTGATAACTTCCCAGGGTCTGATTACATGAGAGCCGAAACACAAGTTCACTGGTACTGAATTCTATTTTTAGATCGAGCACAGCTTTCCGTTGTACATCGTCAACAGTTATCGTTCTTCTTACAACCTAATTAATTTGGCGCAGTTGTTTGTTTTTGTTAAACGTTTAGGAAGAACTTGATTCTGGAAAAGGATATTGTATTTAGCATTTTGTTGTATAAAAAATATATTTTAGCTTTTTATTTTGTAAAGTTTATTAACAAGTTGTTTTTTGTGTTTCGTTTAGATTTCTTATTGTTTCAGCAACAACTGGGGGTGTACTAGTGTGTACTATATCATTAGATTCAATTTGACGGCTGTGTGGTGAACGTCCGATTTGTACCAATAACAAAATACTAGAACGTGTCGGTAGGTTTCATATTTTAAAATCTAGGATTTGATCTGTGTCGAATTTATTTCCTTTACACAACAACACTTACTTGGCATTGCTTTGTGTTCTTATTTAATCCAAAGTTCAGCTAACGACAGCATGAAATTATTGTTTTAGGCCTACTAGTTTCTACAATGACCTGGAATTTATCACTTGGATTGGAATACGTAGAGCCGATACATTTGTACTAAGAACGATAACTCATTAGTACACACTACTGAGACATCACAAGCATTAAGTGAAGTCTCACAAATGTTGAATGGTAGCACTAATAATAGTGAGAGCTATCTAGATATCTTACGAATGCTTTCTGTGATACAAGACCTCAGTCTTTAATGACTTTCAGATAGGTTAAGGACGTTTATCACAGATATTCTATATGTAAAATGCATGAAGATTCTAAGTTTAGAAAGGTAACAAATAGTTCATTACTAAACACAACCCTAATTTCTGTATATCGCCTTATACATGTGTGTCGATAACAATGCTATACTCTCTTACGTAGCAACGTTGATGATTTTTTTAACTCTGTTGTCAATTTCATGTAGACAATTCTTGCCGTGTTGTGAGTGTATCGCACTTATGCAAGGAATTAACCATTATTTCAGTCTAAACACAAGAACACTTGTTTATGATAATGTTTATTTTCTCGTTAAAATTGGATACTAGCGTTTTAGCGGGATCTGGCTATGGGGGAAGTGATATACATGTATGTTCTAGTACGAATAATGTATTTAATTGTAATATAAAATAAAAGGAAGGGCATTTCTAAGTGAATAATGTTGCAACAAGTTATGCTCTTCTTTATATATTGTTACCATGACCAGATCTTCGTCAACTATGACGCTCTGATTCCTATCTATTAACAAAATCATATGTGCTTGTTCGCTTATGAGAGATAAAAAATGTACATTCAATAAAATGGACTACATCTACATTTATATGATCAAAACAGTAGCATTTCAATATATGTATATATCTGGCATACTATTGGACAGGGGTTATCACTTCGAAAGAAAGCACGTACATTATCACTATTAATGATTATTATTAGCATTTATTAATTTTATGTCCTCTTGAGAATTGTTCACTCCTATTGAGACGTCACCAGCTGTAGGTGAAGTAACATAAATTTAGACCTATGCGTAGTGCCCAGGGCCGTAGTAGTGAGGATTCTTTAACGTGCCAACGCCTGCCGTAATATTAAGTGAATAATATTCCATTTTGAAACACTTTTAGACAGAAATAAGATGCTAATCCTTTAATGAATCATTTAAATTTTGCAGTTCTTTTTAATGAACATTACGACTGTACTTGTTTGTATGTAGGGCAGACATGGAATGTTATTACGAATAACCAGCACTTTAACACCTTAAAGAAAATAGGTCTACTTCCTGGTCGCTGTTTATCTTGCTCTACCCGATTTGTTAATATGGAATTCCGGAGTATAGTTTTATTATATGTACTACTAAGGATTAGTCTATGTTACGGTAAGCGTATCTTACTTAATGTGTCGTTTATCGTTTAACTTTTCAAATGAGCTTCATATCCTACAATCTAATATTGATGCACTTTCAAGAAATCCGTCTTGATATATACGTAGTTATAAATTAAAAATCAAAGAACTGAGAGTATTGATGGATGGAAATATGCTTGCCAGTACAAAATTGTACTTCATCTTCACCTAGGCCTTTTATCTTGTTATATACTCCTTCAGAGTAGCCACCGTGTCAAGTGTACTTATTGTCTAATGCTCTCTAGAGTAGACGATATTCTTCGATATAGTAGCAGTTTATAGTAGTTTGATTTTGACCTTATAATCAATATGGGTCATTTTCGTTCTAGGAACAAACAGTTACTATTGCTAGATTTGCTACTTATCAAGCAAGAAGTTCCCTAAATATTGATAAAATAACACTTGGTCTATTGACGGTACAAAGAGTTTGGTCTCAAACAATATCCGTTCTTCTGTTAAGGGGCATACACGCACGTTTTGCATGATAATGTTAAATGCATCTAAATATGATATGGATCAAGTAAATAGGAAAATAGGTAAACTGCAGGAAAGAGGAGTAAGGACTGCAATACCACATTACTACATATATCGGTAATACAACGTATATTTGGGATACATCGAATCCACATCTACCTGAAAATGATTAGTGTTAATAGATACAATGTCGTCGATATATTAAAATGTCGAGTTGAAGGCCACGGTGTGTTCTCTTTTATAAAAATTGCCCTCATCACGACTTTAAAATCTGTCTGTGTTGACATAATTTCTACAAAATTTGAGTGTAAAATAAGCTATATTATATACCGACGGACTTTAAAACCGCAACACTTGAAAATATTATATGTTATCAATTTGTTCATATATCTAATAAGCAAATTCATAGGTATATTATAAACCATGTTAACTGCACACTATTCTTTAATTTCGAACATCATTTTATTCACAGTTGATTAATGATTATATATTGTTTAATGTCCCGCTGAAGAAGTTTTCACTCATATAGAGACGTGACCATTGCCGGTGAAGGGCTGCAAAATTTAGGCCTATGTTCGGCGTTATAGACTTTGAGGAGGGAGGGATCTCTATCGTGCCACACCTACTGTGACACGGTACCTTGGTTTCTCCGGTCTCATCCGAAGGACCGCCCCATTTAGTCGCCTCTTACGACAAGCGAGGGGTACTGAGGATCTATTCTAACAACACAACCCGGATCCCCGCGAGGCTACAATTGAAATGAATGTCAATGAGTGGTGCGTTAAAAATGTGGTTTTGTTCACTAGTACCGTGTATGACCTCAATTAGCAGTGATGACGGCGCGAAGGCGACGTGACATTGATTGACAAACATTTCGGATGGTCCTCTGAGGAATATTCTGTCATTCCTCCAACAAGGCTCTTCCTAATTCTTGCGGATTCCGAGACTGAGGCTGGCGGCTGCACACACGTCTCCCCAGCTCGTCCCACAAATGCTCGATTGGATTCAAAGCGGGCCAATCAAGGACGTCAATAGCGTTCGTTTGAAAAACGTTTTGTGTCAATCTTGTCGTATGTTCTTGCGCATTGTGTTGTTGGAAAATTAACCCATTTCCTTGCCTATGCTTCTCCATTAATGGTGCTAAAACAGGCTGTAGCATTTCGTCCACCTACTTCCTAGCAATGAGGGTTCCATTTAAAACGACCAGATGTGACCGCAAATTGTGGTTAATCGCACCCCAGGCCATGACGCCCCCTCCTTTAAACCTGTCGCGCTCGAGGACACAATTGTCTGTAAAACGTTCATGTAAACGACGGTAAATTCGACATCTACCATCTGCGTTGCTAACGTAGACTCATCTGAGAACACAACATGTAACCAATTTTGACGTTGAGTCAGATGCTGCCTTGCCCATTGCAATCTGTACCGTCGGTAATGCAGTTTAAACTGTAGCCTCTTATAAGGTCTTCTGCAGCGGATCCCATGGAACTTCAAAATTCTGGAAACGGTTCTAGGATGAATAGGCCTTCCGTGACGTCCAAGGATTTCTCTCGCCGAGGTCGCATCGACCGTAAACTTATTGCGCTGATGACGTTGTCGTATGAATGCATGTTGCCATGACGTTGTCACAAACGGTTGGACAGGTCTTGAGCAATCATTTAGGGATCCTGTCTGATGGAATCGTGACAACAACCGGCTAACTCTACAAGAGTGGACATTAAAACGCCTTGCAAGCTCACGCTTACTAACGCATGCTTGCAGCATACCAAGTGCGTGATTACGCATTTTATTGCATACCAAGTGCCTGATTGCACATCTCATTGCTTAAGCGCGGCATAGTCTTGTTTTTGAATTTTTTTCTGTTACTCGTGTCTATGCTTTCACCAATAAAGTTGTTTTATCGCGAAAAACTCCTTTATTACCTTTCCACGTGTTTGAAAAAAAAGCCCTGAACATTCCATGCGATGCTACTCACAACGCGCAAACAATGAACACAGGTAAATCGAGAGATGAGTTTTAAAAATCAATACGATGTATGCTGGGTAAATTTTGCAATAAAAGCTTTATATGTAATGTTTTCAGTGAATAAATTAAAAGAACGCGTGTTGCGTCCGTCAGAATATATTTAATTTATTTATGTTATATAAATAAATTTTCATAAGTAGATTAACATATTTGTGATATTCCTTTGCAATATTCTTAACTCTCAATGATAACGCTTATTAGGGGTTTCAAAGAAAAACAGGAACCTCATGACGATATCACCCATCTTAGCTATGTTGTTTTGATTTTAAAGAATTCTTTTCAATCTTTTTTCCCTGAATTTTATTACCCCATATTGTGGCCTCAAACGATAACGACATAACCAAACTTGAATTCACAAAATATGGGGATGTCTAGTTCTGGTGAAGGTCAAGGTAGCAAAGTCACCAATTTAAAGTTCTAGCTACAACGTATGTATAGACAAAACTAGAGATAAAGAATAGATTAGGTTTACTTCAAAGTAGGTCAAACTATAAGATTAAGGTCACAAGGTTTTGTATATTGTATATTGTTTAACGCCGCCCATGAGAATTTTTAACTCATATGGTGACATTACCAAGGGTGGTGAAGGGCTACAAAATTTAGGCCTATGCTCGGCGCTTGTGGCCTATGAGCAGGGAGGGATCCTTATCGTACCACACCTGCTGTGGCATTGGGCCTTAATTTTTTGTGGACTCATCCGAAGGACCTCCCTAATTAGTCGCCTCTTATGACGGTCAAGTGGTACTGAGGATCTATTCTAATCCTCGACCAGATCATAAGGTAAACAAAAATACTTTACTACCATGAAAGCAGTTATGCTACAAAGAATGCACACATGAAATATGAGTCCTTTTAACATTCAAATATAAGACTAAAGTTTTAAACAGACACATAGACAGGACACCAAAGATATATCCCCCCACCCCTTACCCTTTGGTCACATGGACATTTATAAACCTTATATTCACACAACCTGGGAACATATGCAATTGGATATGATTTAATGTGGCTCTATTACTCATGAAATTTCTTCTTTTTTTTTTGTTACTTTTCTGCATATTCTGATATAAAATTTTAATTTTCTGGTGTGGCCACACCCTACCCCTGAGGGCCCTGAATTGAATACACTTGAATTTGAACTATCAGCATATGCTTGTATATTACATATGTAATGAGACTAATAACGGCATCCCGTTATTGGGATGAAGACTTAAAGAGGTTTCGCAATAAGTTCTTATGTAACACTTGGTCCTATCTACCCCAGTGGTCATGACTTGAATAAACTAAAATTTAAACTACTTAGGGGAGCTTGCTTATCGGATATGACTTATCACGGGCCTGTTGTTATTGATAAGAATTATTGTCCCATATATCCCCATGTAAAACTCTGACTGCCTATCGTGGCCCCAACCACTTCCACAACTTGAACAAAGCTAAATATGCACCTGGGGATGTTTGCTTACCAATACGACTTATAATATCATTGTTGTTTTTGGAAAGTTCTTTTTAAAGATTTTTCTTGTAAAATTGTATGCAGAACATTGATGTCCTACTGCGTCCTCACTCTACTCCCAGGAGCCATGCTTTAAACAAATATGAATCTACGTTATATCATAAAGGTGTCATATAAATTTCATTTTTAACGGCATAGTGGTTCATGGGAAGATTACGAATTTCCATACATTATCTCATTTTCATTCTATGGCCTAGTGTATAACATAATGTAAAACATCGCGGTCTGACGATACAGAGGCGTGGCACCGCTATCTCTGTTTTCTTGTCATAATACACTGAAGTAGTGGCGGATCAAAGTTAGTATTTGTGTGAGTTTACGATGGAGACACATTTTACATCGAATGATTATGATAAACTTGTGAATGAATTGTGAATGAATTTCAATGTATAAATGCAACAGCAGAAAACAACAACAAAAAACAACAACAAAAAACAACACAAAAACAAAAAAAGCACCCCAACCCCCCAAAAAACAAAAGAAAGAAAAAACAAGTAAATAAACAAGTAGAAACTTTGTATTATTATACAAATGCTGAAAGATTTCATAACCATGCTGAATTACAATACATCATTGCTACATGGATATTATTTGATGAATATTCAGGATAATCAACATCTTGTTATCAAACAGGTTTTAGACACACACACACACACACACACACACACACACACACAACGTCACACACACAAACAACGTCACACACACACAAACAACGTCAAACACACACACATACACACATACATACACACACACACACACAACGTCACACACACACAACGTCACACACACACACATACACACACACACACACACACACACACAGTCTCACACACACACACAAACACACAGACACACACACACACACACACACACACACCTCGTGATTAAAAATTGAAGAAGAAAATAAGCAACATCAAAAGTATATCATTTGAAAATATACATACAAACAAGTACAAAAAGATACAAACAAATCAATTATTTCTGGTTTTATTAATTTCAATATGTATAAAATACATTTATAGGAAGAACAATTCATAAAAATAACCTAAAATCTACAAAACGCTAAAGTTCCAGTATATTTTGCCATTTCCACTCTCCATCCTCCTTATAAAAGAAATTCTGGATTCGCCACTTTGGTAAACTCAAGGGGACATTTTCTGGATCCACTCATAGAGACGTAGTTGCGATGCCTCTAAGGATCCCCTTCAACATATTAATAGTGTTTCTTGTTTTCTTTTGCGATGCATTGTGGATTGTATTTCTTTATAGAACATCTGTCGAAAGATCGTACAGCTGTACAGAGTGCGACGTGGGGTAGTTGTCCAGTTAATGATCCATCATGTACACCTTACTTACCAAGCAACGCAGTAGGCGGAGACATCGGTACATGTATAAGGACTCAATGGATCGGTCCTGACTCTCAATATCCAGACAAGACACTGTGGTGGTACGTAGACCTCGGGGACATAAGGAGTGTATACAGCGTCAGGATACAGTACAAGGACTATGGTCAACAGTATGGTAATGAGTTCTACTGATGAATAATTGTTTGTGTAACACACACACATACATACACACACACAGATAGATAAATAGATAGATAGATAGATAGATAGATAGATAGATAGATAGATAGATAGATATGAGGATTCTAAAACTGGTAATAAATAGTAAATGATATTTCTTGTTTAAAATGATAAACGATAACTAAAATAAATATAATTACTATGATATATAAATAAAACTGTTGATTAAAAGAAGAAGAAAGTAAACAATATGGACAAACAGAAACTCAATTAATTATTGAGAAGTCCCGTACTAATTGTATCTAGGAGAGAGAGGTGACACAAAGAATCACAGAAAACTGATAACAGAGTGTGTGGTACGGCAGGTAATGGTCAAAGTCAAATAGTGGATAAATCTGGCATGAAACGTTGGGAAACTACGACTATTACAATCTTGTCATTCCGTTTGTATTCTAGTAAATTAAGATGTGAAACTAAAAAACATGGATTCAAACTAGCAATAAATGGAAAATATGGGTGTTGTGCTAGAGACAAGCTCGAACAAGTAGGTGGAGTTAGGAATTTGATAAATCATCTTAGTGAAGTAAATTAATTTCTAGAGAGTCGAATGGCTACAGCCTATGTATCCAGAAATACAGATACAGATTATCTATGTACGAATGGCTTTTTTTAAATACTTTGTTCTTTTTTCTTGGGGGGGGGGGGGGGGGGGGGGGTATTACTATTGTCATTTTTGATGATTACTGTTATTTCATAGAGATTCTTAAACTTACATGAATTGAAGCCGAGAGTTTTATTTAGGAATATCCGATAGGCACAGGTGTAGTAGGAAACATGTTTGAAGATCAGGTAATGCACAAGAAAATATTTGGCCCTTAAACCAAAACGCTTACAACTTTGGATTAGTAGTCCTTTGGTCTATACCAGTTTTACCCCACCCCACACCTAGCTACAATTCGATTACGGGGAGATACCAAATATCGATTTGTTTGTTTGTTTGTTTTACGTCCCGTCGAGAATTTTTCACTCATATTGAGACGTCACCAGCTGTAGGTGAAGTTCCACAAATTTAGACCTATGCTTAGGGCCGTAGCAGTGAGGGTTCTTTGACGTGCCAACGCCTACCGTGACACGGGACCTCCGTTTTTAAGGTCATATCCGAAAGACCCGTGATTCTCACTTCTAAATGCCGAGCGTTTGGCGAAGGAGCAATCACTACCTATTTTTCGCCTTAGGTTTGACGCGGTCATGGCACAAGCGGGGCTCGAACTCACGACCTCCCGGTTACGAAGCGAACGCTCTAACCATTGAGCTACCGCGACCTGTGACCAAATATCGAGCCCGATGCATTAATAGTTTAAAGGTTATAGGAAACGAAGTTTTTTCTCTGTAATCAGGAACTTTGTATCATAACTCTACATAACTAAGCTTTCTAAAAATTAATAATGATATTAACACAAAGAAATTATAACGTGTAATGGTACTCAGAAAATCGTAAGCTGATTATCGCTCATTATTCCCCGAATTTGTGACGTCATAAGAAATCACCACTGGTCAATTAAAGCAAAAGGAAAGCCATCTATAGACATCTTTTTTTCCAACTGGAGGAGGTTTCGGGTGAGGAACCGAAGTTTGTGGTACAGGGATATCACTTTCAACCCCTAATTAATTCAAGAGCAAGCTATATCGACTATTGTTAACCGGAGGACGAAAAATAAGCTACATCAAGATCCTATTGATTCCAAACTGGTTTAAAATAGTGCCTGATTTACGATGAAAAGAAATGATAATTTTTCAGAGAGAGAATTCTCTGGTGACAGTAATACCATTATAGATAACTATTATCTGTAATATTTGTAACCACACACATGCAGTATCATTTTTTTCAAAGGGTGTAAAAGAGGGAGGTGTCAGAAATTCTTGTCAAGGATTACAGATAAAAAAGAATTTGCCGTATCTTCAAAATCCTAAATAGTGACAAGGGATGTGGTCTGAGGAATATTTGTACGCCAAAACCTGCCTCATATTTTCTAGCAGCCTTCGATTTAAAAAAAATGGGGAAGGGGTTGGTTAGGGGTGAGGGAGCGGACAAGCGCTATCCTTTGCTCTATAGATTCAATCCATATCTTTCAGCTGACATTCTTCACATTCACTGCTACTACCAAAAGAGAATGTGATAATGATCATTGTCAAAACAAGGGAGAGTCCCCCCCCCATTCCTTGTTCGGTGTGCCTAAACCCCACACCACATGTTATATTCAATCAGCTTTATTATATTTACTTCTATGATTAGATCTAAAAAATAATATGACTAAGTTAATCATGTAAATACTGAATTATAAACATCCACAACTACGATCAGAAAATCCTTATTCGTTTGAATAAAGTGGCACTTAACTTTTGGAGGATTTCCCCGTCTTCGCATTAGGCCCGTAGTTGAAAATAGTTGCAACTACGTTTGGTCCAAGATTTTTCTTATACCCACTTTTTTCGCCTATGTGGAATCTATACGATACCCCCCCCCCCTCCGCACACACACACACACACACACACACACACACCCTCACGGAAAAAAATATTGTCATGCAGTTTAAATTTCTGGATGACTTTGAAATGATTTAGATGCAGATTTCGCACCAAATCGTTCTGAACGTTGGATCCTTTGGACCCAAGTACATTTAACACCCATCTGACTTCGTACATTACAATTAAATGCAAGCATTGAACCATTCTGATGGATACAGTCAGTTGGTAGTGTAAACAAATGCACTTTTGCGTCAAGCTAGTCTCTTTTGACGGCATCGATCAAGGGAGATAAGTCATCATGCTATTTTGATAACTGTGTACCATAGCAACATTTGACGATCTGTAGTGTCTGTTATCCTACTCTTTTGCCAATGTACTAAGTAAGTAAAGAAGAACACATTGTCGTGCAAAACAAGCATTTTAAAAAAAAGTCGCCTATGACCTTTAAAGATTGAATTGTTGACTATACTGTCAAGATTATTCTTACTACGAACGATTACAGAAAACTTTAAAAGTCATTCGATAGTCATTAAAGTTATCAACATGACATTGAATAATCACTCAATGTTACCAGAATGGCATTAGTAAAGAAACATATTACACACTTTGTTGTTATTCATAATGACCACTTTTTTCCCCTTCTCAATGTTAGACAGAACCCAAACCTTTATTAATGTATTGTTCTTCAGAAATGCGACAAAGAGGAAGAATGGCAGGATTTTCGTTGTATCTATCAAACACATCTAACATTGAGAACGGTCACTTGTGTTACAAGAACGGGCCAGATTTACCTCCCTTGGACTTCAGCACTACTTGTATCAGACACGGCCGTTATGTTATATTCTACAACGAAAGATTACCAGGAGTACAGTATCCTGCTGGTTACGAAATGAGGTCTTTGGCAGAATTATGTGAAGTGATCGTTCTGGGTAATGTTTGCACTATCATACAACAATGCATTGCACCAGTTTCAAGATAAGCGCTCTTCTGTGTGGGAGGTCAATTAGTGGTACTTTGAATGCCTAAGTGGGACAGAGTGGACCGACAGTCAGTGAGAATGACGATCAAATGTTTAAAGCGGCTTTTCCACAAATATGTAATTGCAGAAAATACAACATAATATAAAAACATATGCTTTACTGAAAATGAAAACATAAACAGCAATGCCACATTTATAAGTAATATCCTGGATATGATACATAAGAGCAACGAAATAACTTGATATTGTAAGAATTCCTTGTATTTAATTACACTTGCAACACTTGTCACTTACTTAATGTGTGTATCAGTGGAATTCGGGTAACAAGCTGCGTATGAGAGACTTGCATGTACTGAGCACATTCATTTACTCAGTCCCACCTCCGCATGTAAACAAACTGTTTCGCTCCTTACTGTGTAAGATGATTTTGTAAAGGGGAATAACTAGGACGAATCTCGAAACTTGCGTTTTCGTATATCTGTCAAATGGGAAGTAATTGAACCATCTATTCTAAATTGTTCAACGGTAATTGGTCTTCCAAAATATGAGTCATATGATATTTCCACAGTTCGAATCACGACGTAAATTAAGCATATTGGCAAAGTTATAAGTGAATATTTACTGAATTCCTTTCAAAATAGTTATTTCATACCCAGACCTCACTAGCTGTATGCACCTGTAAAACAACGATAAGATAAATTGTTATTACAGTGTTGACAAATTCCAAGTTAATTTATACAGTTTCTGAGTTCCGTCTTTCAAGGTTGTCTAGCACGTGGCCGCTATGGACAACAATGTCACCTCATCTGTCCCTCCAACTGTCAGGAACAAAGATGTCATATTGTTGATGGAACCTGTCTGGGTTGTACTGCTGGCTGGACAGGGAGATTCTGTAATAAAAGTACGGTTATATTTATAATCTCCCTTTCTCTCTCATTTGTCTGTCTCTTTCTTTCTTTCTTTCTCTAATATTACATAAGTCAGACAACAGACGTGCACTTTTTATCGTTAACAGCTTGTCCCAGTGGATACTACGGTATAGAATGTACATCAGAGTGTGTGGGACATTGTAGGGACGGTGTCTCTTGTAACCACACAAGTGGACATTGTGACGGTGGATGTGGAGACGGATGGCAGGGAGCTAAGTGTGATCAAGGTACATACATATCTATATTTTAAAACTTAGACAACATTAAACAGTGCAATATTTACAATTGAACATTCATATTGACGGTGTACTACTGAATTGATAAATAATAGTAGCTACATGTATACTATATGCAGAGAATTACACTTTTGCTGAGCAAAGATGAGGCAAGTCGTAGTGTAATTAAATATTTTCTTGTTTTCTTGTCGATTTTGTTTCATAATGCCGTTGGGGAATCTAAAAAATACCTTGCATTTAGCTGGTAGTAGAAGTACAGAATTTCAGTTATATTTATCTTACATTGTTTTAATCATTTTTATGTTGTAAAAAATTGTTTTGCTTTTATGTCTTAGCATGTCAAGACGGACGATACGGTCCTAATTGTATCTACACATGCAGTGGTAACTGTGTGAATAACGTACCTTGTGATAAGACAACAGGAAAATGTCAGAGCTGTAAATCTGGGTATACAGGGGACCTTTGTAACAATAGTAAGTGTTCTGTGTAACAAGTATTAAATCTACACTTTTCAAAATGAAGACACCTTTCTATCAAAAAGTTCCAAAATATTTTGATCACACACACATATATATATATATATATATATATATATATATATATATATATCACGAAACAGATTTAAAAATTTGGTTGAATTTTGGATATTTAGTGTATTAGCGCATCATTATTTTTTTGTAAATGACGTAGAATATTACTTATCTCGGTTTTGTGTTTTTTGTTTGTGTTTATTTTTTTTATGGGGGAGTGTTTGTTTTGTTTTTTCTTTTTTTTTTTTTTTTGTAACAGGCGACTAAATGGGGCGGTCCTTCGTATGAGACCGGTAAAACCGAGCCATCGTGTCACAGCAGGTGTGGCACGTTAAAGACCCTTCCCTGCTCAAAGGCCATAAGTGCCGAACATAGGCCTAAGTCTGCAGCCCTTCACCGGCAATGGTGACGTCTCCATATGAGAGAAAGATTTTCGAGCGGGGCGTTAAACAATATATAATCAATCAATCAATCTATTACAGTTGTAAAAAAAAAAATAATCAGTGTTATCAAAACTATCATACTGACACTTTTAAAAATGAAGACAGCTTGCCATCAACATTTTATCAGTTAAATTTGATATGCCGCTTTATTTTACCCAATGTTTACAAAATATATCTACAGAATGAAATCATCTGTTTAATACAGACTAAATTGATAGCGACATATTTCCCATCGTAAAGTAATGAATCATTATTTGCAGCCTGTCCTCAAAGATTTTACGGACAAAATTGCTCCACGACTTGCAATGAGAACTGCCTCAATAAAGAGTGTCACCATGAAACTGGATACTGTAACACTGGATGTAAGGACGGATACCAAGGACAATTTTGTTCTGAGAGTATGTTCATATTCTACCATACCCTACTTATAAATTTATGTCATGGATCATCAACATATAAACATAAAGATTCAGGAACATCTATATTACTATATAATAATTATGGACTCCATTTTTATGTTTTCGGAATATTTAGCCGAGAAAACTTGATTTTTAAAATCGGCGAGTGGGCATTCGTTCGGAAATAAGAGGTGTGGATCTCATAAGGACAGTCAAACAATTAATGCAATATATACGGTTGCCTAACGTGACCGTGTTCACATGAATTGTGTTCACATGGGTTCACATAATATATCTATGGTATCATGTATTTATAACAGTTATATACAATTTTGTTTTTGCAATTTTATATGTATTTAAAATGACTAATTTCTAAAAATTTACATACCTTCCAAGGTCCCTTGATTGGTGAATAAAATACACCGATTTCCAAATTTAAAACATCTTTAATTAATAAATAATGCAGAAATGTATTAATTATTATGTAATGCATGAAGGAATAATCCAACAAACAAAATAAACACATGGAGATTTCACATGGATGGGGGTAGGTCTATTTTAACTCATACTAATGGTATGTTTACATTACATGTTAGAGCTCGAGTGAGAAATAAAACAAATAATCTCAACTGATGATTCCTAGAACTACATATCTTGCAAACAGTTTCTGAATGACAGGATTCCTAAAAGAAAAACAAAAACAAAAACAAAAAAACAAAAACAAAAAAACCAGACACATGAAGATCGAATTATGTGATCACCCTAAAACACACTTAGGGAGACGATCTTTGGAGTAATTATTAGGTCTGTTTTTATTTCACATGGGTGGGGGTGGGTCTATTTTTAATTTACATGGGCGTTTCACATGTCAGGGATAGGTCTACATTTAATTCATGTGGGGGTAGTAAGGATACGGTGATGATGGGTGGGATACGGTGATGATGGGTGGGATACGGTGATGATGGGTGGGATATGGTGATGATGGGTGGGATACGGTGATGATACGGTGATGATGGGTGGGATACGGTGATGATGGGTGGGATACGGTAATGATGGGTGGGATACGGTGATGATGGGTGGGATATGGTGATGATGGGTGGGATACGGTGATGATCGGTGGGATACAGTGATGATGGGTGGGATATGGTGATGATGGATGGAATATGGTGATGATCGTTGGAATACTGTGATGATGGGTGGGATATGGTGATGATGGGTGGGATACGGTGATGATGGGTGGAATACAGTGATGATGGGTGGGATACGGTGATGATCGGTGGGATAAAGTGATGATGGATGGGATATGGTGATGATGGGTGGGATACGGTGATGATGGGTGGGATACGGTGATGATGGGTGGGATACGGTGATGATGGGTGGGATATCGTGATGATGGGTGGGATACGGTGATTATGGGTGGAATACAGTGATGATGGGTGGGATATGGTGATGATGGGTGGGATACGGTGATGATGGGTGGGGGGATATGGTGATGATGGGTGGGATACGGTGATGATGGGTGGGGGGATATGGTGATGACGGGTGGGATACGGTGATGATGGGTGGGATACAGTGATGATGGGTGGGATACGGTGATGATCGGTGGGATACAGTGATGATGGGTGGGATACGGTGATGATGGGTGGGATATGGTGATGATGGATGGGATATGGTGATGATGGGTGGGATACGGTGATGATGGGTGGGATATGGTGATGATGGGTGGGATACGGTGATGATGGGTGGGATATGGTGATGATGGGTGAGATACGGTGATGATGGGTGGAATACAGTGATGATGGGTGGGATACGGTGATGATGGGTGGGATATGGTGATGATGGGTGGGATACGGTGATGATGGGTGGGATATGGTGATGATGGGTGGGATACGGTGATGATGGGTGGGATACAGTGATGATGGGTGGGATACGGTGATGATCGGTGGGATACAGTGATGATGGGTGGGATACGGTGATGATGGGTGGGATATGGTGATGATGGATGGGATATGGTGATGATGGGTGGGATACGGTGATGATGAGTGGGATATGGTGATGATGGGTTGGATACGGTGATGATGGGTGGGATATGGTGATGATGGGTGAGATACGGTGATGATGGGTGGGATATGGTGATGATGGGTGGGATATGGTGATGATGGATGGGATATGGTGATGATGGGTAGGGTATGGTGATGATGGGTGGGAGGGGAGTTATGAACTACAGATCAAACAGCATGTCTCATATGAATCTTTTCGGTGAATAAAAGAAAACATTATATATATGTTTACAAATAGTATAAATATATTCTTATTTAAGAGTTTCCAAATAGTCCTGTTTCGTAGTTCTATTTTTAATTCACATTGGAATTTCACACGGGGTGGGGGGGGGGGGGGGGTAGGTCTATATTTTTAATTGGCATGGGGTGGAGTGGGAAGGGGACATGAAATATATATATGTTATTCACACGGTATCTTCACTGCGATTCTCATCTTCTAATAGTTCAAAACAATAATCAAAATGCCATGGGTTTACATTTGATTCAATGAATTTCCAAAATCACCCCATAGATATTATTAGAATATGCTTAACTAACGGTTTACTTTATCCTGTTAATTATTATTTATATCATATGTGAATCAAATATGTTCAATTTTCTTTCACTGTAAACATCCACAGGTTTCTACAAACTACACCTCAGTTACACTATATGCATGGTATACCTGCACACAAAGCATGCCCCTTCAATATTGTATTGTA
This sequence comes from Ostrea denselamellosa, assembly GCA_024699665.1. Lineage (NCBI taxonomy): Eukaryota > Metazoa > Mollusca > Bivalvia > Ostreida > Ostreidae > Ostrea > Ostrea denselamellosa. The sequence goes on from JAMZEH010000103.1 coordinate 3,477,815, forward strand.
CATCATTTAAGGAAACGGTAAAATTCTATTAAAGATGTATCTATTTCAATGAGAAATTTAACCATTTCTAAGTGAATTAAATCAATCCGTATTTATTTGTTGAATTTAATCTATTTTAATTCGTTTAGGGATATGTTCGATATTTCAAGGTAGATCTTAATTTGAAAGCATAGCTTTATAAATTTCAAAACTATTTCACTTATATAGAGACATCACATTTATGCATTATTCAGTGTAAAACTTACACTTTTCAAACAAAAACAATCACAACCCCCACAGCCATCCATATATTCAACGATACATGTACCTTTTACTTTTCTACAATTAAGGCTTCAAAGCTCCAGGTCTTACGTTTACTTCCAAATTCACTGTAATTGTCTATTTTTCTAATAATTATGTTGATCAGTTTGTGACAAAACTATTTTAAGGCGATCCCATATGTGCGGGATTTTCCGACATAAACTGACATCGATAACTATTTCCTATACATTATTATATTCTGGTATCACGTAATAAATATAACTGATAAAACATTGTCCTGAAATATATATAACAAACATGAAATATAATTATACATTTCACTATCTATTATTTTACCAATGGCTGTAATTTAATATAAAAATTACACCTCATAAATCTACATCAAAGATAATCACATCCATTTGATAATGGATTGCTATGGAAGGTAACTCTAATGTTATATACAAAAATACAGAATCTTTAAAGAGTTATCTTCCCTTTATACTTTTAACTGCAGCGGTCATAAAAATACACATAAACACATCAATTTGTGGAACTGAGCTCTATTGATGTATAAATAAATTTACAGCAAGCAGGATTTAATATCTAAACAGTATATTTATTAAAACATATGTTCTTCACGGAAATAATGTATTTCATGTCATACTTCATATAATTCTTATCCTCAGTCATTTCAGTACAAAATTATTCCCATAGAAATTAACTTATCGGATGTGTGTACGTTTTATTTATACCTTTTAAATTATTTGCCTCTACATATAACTCTTTTCTATCATAATAAAATAGTTAATCTGGAAAGGTACTTATAAGAAAATGTTTAAACTTACATTATATCCAGGTCTTCTATTCTCAGGTAATGAAATACGGGTAATTCAAAATATAGTCATAGAGAATTACAAAGACCAGTATCCTACATATCTAACTTCTAGAACCTTGTGATGAGAAGTGTCCAATCCAACACAAGGACCAGAAAGTTACAACCAATAAAAATTAACTATTTCAAAAACTGACCATTGAATGGAAAAGGCTCGTGAATGTGTGTGTGGATCCAAGGGAGTGTATGGCTATTACTAAATACCCAAATTAGTAAGATATAAGAAATAAATATAATTCTATAAACCTACATGTTTGATACCATGTTTTAACTATTTATTTATTATAGATTTTAATATCTATTTTTACTATTTATGCTACACGACGGGGACCCAGGTTAGAATAGGTCCTCAGTACCCTTTCCTTGTCGTAAGAGGCGACTAAATGGAACGGTCCTTCGGATGAGACCGCAAAAACCGAGGTCCTGTGTAAAAGCAGGTGTGGCACGATAAAGATCCTCCCTGCTCAGAGGCAATGAGCGCCGAGCATAGGCCTATATATTGCAGCCCTTCACCGACAATGGTGACGTCTTCATATGAGTGAAAAATTATCGAGTGGGATGTTAAACAATGCATAATCAATCAATCATATACTATTTATAGATATTTGTTTAAACAATATTTTACCATTCCATGACAAAAGTACATCTACTACACATATATGAAACATCAATCAGAATGAAAAACCTTTTCCGATGTCTATCTCGAAAATGTCTTCTAACGTGTATGCTGCAATCAAATAGAATTTGAGAAAAGTATATTGTACTTATTTGTAACTACATGTATACATCTGAGAAATGATGCAGAAATCCAATGTATTTTATAAAAGGCTGTCATCATGGATTCTATGGAAGGAATTGTTCTGAAGGATGTAGCATTAACTGCATCAATAATTCCTGTCACCATATAGAGGGACACTGCAGTGATGGGTGTAATGCAGGGTGGATAAATTCAAACTGTAGTCAAGGTATACACTCACTGTAGGAACAACTAGTTCATTTTAAGAAAAAAAACACAATTACCAAATTGTGTCTCTTCAGCTTATTGTAATGCACTTTTAAGCATAACTCTTCCCAGTGTATGGCCAGACTAATAATAATGTTTGTATTCAGTATCTCTAATTTTAGATAGTTTTTCTATTGTCAATACAACTAAATTCTGTTTTAGCTTGTTCTGATGGACATTACGGCGTCAATTGTTCAGAAACCTGTAGTTCCCGTTGTCTAGGAGACACGTGTGACCATGTAACCGGGGTCTGTGTCTCTGGGTGTGATGATGGATACAAAGGACAACAGTGTAGAGAACGTAAATAAAATAAAATATAAATATCACATCGATATACTGAATACCGTACTGATTTATTTAACCTTTAAACTTCGATCAGTTTCTAATTACACTTACTTTAGTAGTTGTTGACCTGTTCATTCATTTCTCTAAGGCTGTGATTATGGCTGGTACGGGAAGGACTGCTCCATGAAATGTAGTACAGGCTGTGTCAACAAATCCTGTCATCATGTCGTGGGTAACTGCCAATACGGGTGTACACCAGGTTGGATAGGATCAAACTGTAGTCGAGGTAAATCTCCCTCCCAGTCGCGAGAATTCTTCTTCACGGGATATTGAAATATTGTCTAATAGATTTCCCATCCCCATTTCTTCGTAAAGCCTGTGAATCTGGTATGTTTGGGAGGAAATGCTCCAACAGATGCAGTGAGAAGTGTAAAGAGCAGTCATGTGATCACAGATACGGTAACTGTACAGATGGGTGTGTTGCTGGATGGATGGGATTTAACTGTTCAACGGGTAAGTTTTAAACTGATTATAAAAATGACATATTCATGTTCCTTATCAATTTGGGTAGTCAAGCAGCATACACATATTCAAAATATATATATAACACATGAACATGTACGAATGTATTAGATATATGCATCGTAAGTGAATTTACAATTGAAATCGTATCCAAAGTCATATTTAAAGTGGACTAAGAATTACAACTTCTATAAAGATGCGGATACTAACTTTGTGGCAAAATCGTACCATCGATTATCTTAAAAATGAAAGTACTTCATTTCCACACCAAGATGTTATCTGTATTTTTGTGTATATTTGTTCTTAATATTTCCTGAAGAATGTGAGTACGGATGGCATGGAGAAGATTGCCTAAAGGCATGCAGTGGTAACTGTGCAGACAACGTAACGTGTAACAGGTTTAACGGAACTTGTCCAAATGGGCGTAAAACGTCATTCACTGGAGAGGAGTGTGACAAAGGTAATGGTAGTCGTGAATTAATTTTGATATTACAGCCTTACTTTTGATTATATTTAAAAAAAAAAATAGTAATTATGAAAACAAAATCGTTTAAAATGGAAATTTCTTCCTCTTTCGACATTTTATTGAACTAAAGGAGTTGAAACTATCGTATATGAAGGTATCAAATATATCTAAATTCGTTTCTTTTAAGACACAAGATTTAGTTGTTCTGATTGCACATACTTTCATATTTATATATAGAAAAATAACCCTCTATACATTGTATTAGTCGGAGCAAACTATGACTGTAGTCTGAAGTGAACATTTGATAGCATGAACATATTGGAGGCGTTTCTAAACGATGTCTTAAAAATCCTTAACATTGTATATCAGTGACAGCTCCCTCTGGTTCCTCGGCGAATGATGTCCAATACGGGTATATAGCTGGCCTTGTCACATCGATAATTTTCAACGTTATTCAATGTGGCATATTAGTAACAGCAAGGTATCTATACAGTTACATTGAAACTTTATAAAATCCTAAAGAACCTTTAGTGAATTTGAAATCACAAAACTTTTTTTTAAATTAACAACATCAAAACGTATGATCTTACAATAGTTTACGCGACTATACCTTACGATAAATTATAGACTAGTCTTTTTGACATTCTAGACAGTTTATTCATCAAAAAACGGTAAAAAGAAATAGTCATATCAGCGGTCATTCCAAAAAATATTTTGTTAAACATCACTCTACGCACAAGTACTCTGAAGTTGACGTTAAAAACATGTACGGTTCCTCATTGACAACATCGTAATCTTTGGTGATCAGATCTTCAAACAGTCTGCTGGAATTCCTATGAGTACAAATTGTGTTTTTTGATAGCTGTCCTATTCTAAATTCTGAAGCAGAACCCATTCAAAAGCTTCTACATGAGAAGAAAGAATCTCTTGTGTGGCCATGAATTCGACATTTAGATAAATCGGCGACGTTTTATCTATTAACAATGATTATTTTCATTCATCTGTCGATTCGATATATCGCAGTGAACCTGAAACAACCACACCACAGATCCTTCCATATCTGCTTCGTACTTAGACGTTTTACTGAAAGTGAACGCTGACGGCAAACTGACAACTCAACTTTATGACAAACGGTATAAGTTCCATTTCTCCACTGTCAACTTCCCTTATCTATGTGGCAATATCCCATCATCACCTGCATTTGGTGTTTATATCTTCCAACTGATTTAATATGCAAGAGCTTGTGCTGCATATGATCAGTTTTTAAATCAAGGCAGGCTACTAACAAAGACGTTGATGTTACAGTGGTTTGTACAGTCCCGTCTAAAGTCAGCATTTCGTAGATTTTCTGGTTGTTATAACGATCTAGTTTGCTAGTACAACTTTCCATTAGGTTGACGTGTTTCATATCAATTGATTGGCCGTTCTTAGCACACTGATTCTGATTACGGGTTACTCCGTTTACCTGATAGGGATGTAGGGTTCACGGCGGTGTGATCGATCGATTATACAGTTGATCATTACCCCTCCTATACACCTGATCCCACCTCTGTTATGACCAAGGGTCCATTGTTGCTTTTTAAAAGCGCAAAATTCGATTTTACAATATTTGTACAGATCATGTTTTTCAGGAGACAATACTTGAAAAAAGGAGAAAGGTCTTCCTCGCATTATGTAAGCCACGGCAATCAGACAACAGTAACGACTGATGATATCCACACATATCAAGAACTCCATGCATCACCAAATACTAACTCTTACCAAAATCTTTCATTCGGAAATGATTTGTGAATTCCGTATGGACCACACGAGCTAGTGACAGTCAGCTGATTATAACGAATTGATATGTCATTGGAGTTGTTGGAATGACAATAAATATTCACAGTTGGGGCAATGTATACTTTGTGATGTTGAGAGAGAGAGAGAGAGAGAGAGAGAGAGAGAGAGAGAGAGAGAGAGAGAGAGAGAGAGAATAACAAAACTGGCTTTGTGTGTTTTCAGAATACGTGCATACAATATCAGGAACAAATATTGATTCCGTAAAGTTTTAACATGTTGATATTATTTTGTGTGCATCCTAAAATTATAAGCTACTTCCATTCCTAAGCGTCACTTTTATGTCACATGTAAAATGAATACATTGACTATTTGAAGTATTATTCATCATAAGATATGTTGTTTCCATTGCATGTTTGTATTACCATTCATTTGATTCGATATCACGGAATAACCTGATCAGTTCTACATGTATAATAAAATATGCATATCAGTATAATTTATTGCACAGATCATACAGTATGTTACTAAATATAGAAATGTCATTTTCAAACAAAAGTTCTAAATCAATATAGATTACATTAGCTGGTTCACTACCAAAATGCAGTGCTTTTTGATTTTGCATGTTACGCGGAATAGAGGTATCTATTAGATAATGGAAGTGTGTTACAGTGTATCATTTGTAGAGAAATAGTTCGTTTAAAAAAAGTGTCCCACAAAGGTATATTTATTTTGAAACAATTGAAACAACACAATTCTGAATTAAAGGTGATTTTCGAATAAAGTAGTGTGTTGGATATTAACATACCTTTTAATATTTCAAATGAAATGGTGTATCATCATTATGTATTGATAGATTTAAAGAAAAGTATAACAACTTTGTTCCCAAAAAGATTTAAAAAGAAATCTCTGTAGGAAACAGACCCATAATCTTTTCCCAATTTTAATTGAGAAACAATGTACAACGTCCTAGAAAAGCGTATTCAGATTTTTTCCCCACAATCACTGACACATTGGGCGATCTTAAAAATAGATGAATGGGGAATATTATATTAGAACTATTTTTGAACTCATTGAGTTCGAAATTAAGGCATTCTAGATAAACTGTAATTGATTTAAATAATATAATGTCTAGAATAATAACATTGTGAGTGTATTTGAAAATTGACACAATACAAATGGGAAAAAACGTGCACAAAGATCAATGTCCCCACCGACCTTAAGCACTCCAGGTAAATTACACGTGCTGAATAGAACACGCCTACTTTTCAGGTAATCTTTCGGTGACACAAATTGGGCCTCTAACCTGGAATTCCACCTTGGTTATTTAGAAACAAAAATGATATTTTGAATTTGTCTTCGTTATTATTTAATGCATTCTAACACAAAATACATCTTTGTTTGTGATTAACTTATCAAAAATACCATGCAATACTATATTATATGCTTCTGAAACACTGTCTTCCTGCAATGAATTATTTCATTATTTTTTTTTTTATTTTGATAACTTCCCAGGGTCTGATTACATGAGAGCCGAAACACAAGTTCACTGGTACTGAATTCTATTTTTAGATCGAGCACAGCTTTCCGTTGTACATCGTCAACAGTTATCGTTCTTCTTACAACCTAATTAATTTGGCGCAGTTGTTTGTTTTTGTTAAACGTTTAGGAAGAACTTGATTCTGGAAAAGGATATTGTATTTAGCATTTTGTTGTAGAAAAAATATATTTTAGCTTTTTATTTTGTAAAGTTTATTAACAAGTTGTTTTTTGTGTTTCGTTTAGATTTCTTATTGTTTTAGTCTGGTCCGATTTCAGCTAAAAAGAACTTCTAACGGCAAATTATTATTATTTGGTTCAACATAACTTTTTAACCTAATTTGAGTATGCTGAATCTGAAAAAATATGTTGAACTTCATGAAAATGGCGTTAAATAGGTCAAAATGGCGATTCAAAATGGCGGACAGTAATTTTTTTCAAATTGTTTTGAAACGCGCATGTAGAAAAAAAAATGTAAAAACTATGATTACAAAATACAATAGCATCGAGAAAAAGATAGAAATAAGCATGCGACCCTAAAAAAGCCATTGCACGAAAGAAAACCCGAATTTTCTCTGTTTTTCCTCAAAATTCAACGTATACTGTTCCTACATTGTTCTTTGCTTGTGACTTTGCACTTACAAAGGTCCATGCACAGCAAATTGTTACGCTTGCACCCACACCTCAATGTTTTACAACCTGTTGTGCAACTACATGCAATCAAGTCTAAACAAGATTCTGGAATTGGGTCTAAAGTCATCAGAATAGGCACTAGAATACCTTCATTCAACTTCCATCCCATCTCAGTTGGAGATGGTAATGTGGGGTTACTTATATTTGCTTGTCTCCATACCAGCGCTTGATAATGTGCACGTTTAATGTGCAGATGCAAGGCATCGCTAGTGGGGGGCATGTTTTCGGGGCTCTTGGATTTTCCGAATAAAATGTTCCTAACCGAGTCAGTTGACGACACTGTGCCCTGGTTATACAGCTTGCATACGAACTTTTCACAGTCGACTATTTTCTGTTCAGTTAAATTGCCCTCTCCAAAACCCCCAAGAAGCCCAACATTGTCTTTGTAAACCTTAAATCCAGTTTTTTTGGATATCCCAAAGAAAAAAGAAGTTGTGTCACATCCAGTCAGAGCATGGAATGCTAACAGATTCGTGCACATTTCTGGAGAGGTAAAGGTTTTCTCTACAACAGCATGAATAGGAATGTTCTTGGGCTTTGCAGATGTTCCAGCAACCATCCACAACTGTATATTTATTTCTGAAAAGAAAGATACAAGTAGCAGTAAAACATCAGTATCAGATGCTAGTACAACAACTGAACTGCAAGTGGATTCTTTCGCACAATGTATGGCATGAAGAACTATTCTAGTATCTGCCTCTTCATGTGACGCATGTAGGGCAGATATATCGAGGAATTCGTCATTGCATTTAACGCTATTCTCATCGAGAAACCCACCAGCAGTAATAACAGTTTTCTCTGTGGGTGCATGAAGAATTATCTGCTCAGATAAAAAGGCAGCTAGGTCTTTCTTGTTGTCATTCAAAGACAAAAAAGCTGAAAAGTTATTCGGGAGTGGCACATCCTTATTTTCAATAACCCTTCTAACTGGCTGCTGCCCTTTTGCCCTACGAGAACGAGTGCCCGATTTTATAGATTGTTCCCTGTAACGGTCGAACAGAACATCAACTCTTGAATACATGGCCCCTTTTCTCACCACAGTGGAAACAAACTCATCTGCAAAGTCTCCAAATGTTTTCATGCCATGTGTTTTCATGCTGTGAACTAAAGCCTGGCCATCTATGATCAAAGCTGGTGATTCGCCTACATTTTCGACTCGCGCCCTTACATCAACATCTTGAAGTATGTCTTCTAAAACAACAGATTTGTTTCCAGACTTTAGTGCACCGCTGGTATCCGCTATAGATATCGGCACAGGAAGGAGCTCGTGTTTTAAAATCTGCTCTAAATCAACCTCTCGTCCGGCCTTATATGCAATGACAAGTCTCTGCAGTATGTTCCGATCTGCCTTTAGATTTTTTTTCTTTTCCACAGCTTTTGGTACAACTTGTACCTTGTATAAGGAGTCAAATGTTAATGAGCAGCTTTTTTTCAGAACACTTCTCAAAGGAACTTGTAAACTACTTGTTTCTATGTTTGGTATCAGACGATCTTTTACGAAATTCTCTAATGATATCTGTCCCAAATTTGCTGCAGAAAGTAAGGACTCCTTGATCATATCTGTAGCTTTGTCTTTTGTAACTATATTGATCAGTTGATCTCTTTCGTACAAAAGGTCAAATACTCTAAACCTTTTCATTGCATCAACGAGCGAATCCTCATACACTGCATCAGTAACTTGTCGACTCTTTGATGCGTCCTTGTGTGTGAGAATGTCATCTGGATTCACATCGTACATCACCTTTGTAAGAAGACTTATATGAGATCTCAGATTGTAGGAAAGGGACCACCTACTGAGAGCAGATGGAGTCCTAGTAATTCCTACAATTCCACCACCTTTCTTACCCGTGGCGTTTAGCCATTCTTGACTTTGGTCTGGGTCAACTTGATTGAAAGTTCCAGCACTTCTCTTGACGACAAAATTTCCATCCTGAAACTCTGATAGTACTTCAATAGGCAATTGGTGGCAATCAGCAAGATACACACTACCCCACCTAGCATAATTTGTATGGTCATATCGGAAGAACCATGGGAGCATTGAACGGAAAGACTTCAAATATAAATCCCAAAGCCCATCTCTTTCTGACTTTGTAAACATTAAAAGGATAGAAACCATGTCCAAATATGACCACCAAAACAGGACATTTGGGTTGTCAATTTCCTGTCTGAAACTTGAAAAATACTCTTTGAAAACAGGATTTTGCAGTTGGTCAATGCTAGAAAGTATGTCTTGCTGTTCAGTCATGATGCCATTCAATGTTTGCGAATGATCAACATTTTTGGTAGATACAAATAACACAAAGTCTGGCAGTAAAATCTTCCAGATTGCTTGAGCAGTAATTTTATGGGCTCTCATGCCACGACTGTAGTGCTTTCCACCTAATACATTTTCAGCAGCCACAGGTCCTAATAACTCGCATTCCATCCACAGTTCATGCAAACCAGAACCTCTCATATGATCTCCTATACATTTCATGAAATTCATAGCTATATGTAAGCCACCCATTCTTGGAACAAGCCTGTCTCTATACTCAGGAACTGACCATTTTAAATCCATCAACTTAAAGTACAAAGCTTGATCAACTGTAATAACTGTATGACGTTGACCAAGATGCTCAGAGATGTGCATGCATTTCTGGACAACTGTGTTAAGTGTATCCATTTCATGAGCAGGTGCTTGTACAATAGGCTTGTAACCAACAAGTGTGAGATCCGGGTTTTTACTACTGACAGACTGATTATGTCCTGACCAACTAGCTGGGACTTTCTGCTTATGTCTGTGCAAATGAAACGCCAATTCATTAGCAAACTCTTGAGAGGACAATTGATTCTCTGAGTCAGAAGGTTGGAAGATATCTAACGTAACTGGTCTAGGATAGTGAGGTTGTGATTTTCCTTCTACTATTGGGGAAATGACAATACTGTCCATCTGAGGAGGTACCTTCAATGTCTCATTTGAAGATGGACTTATGTGCTGAAGGTTAATGTCATTTCCCGACCCTCGTTGCCAACATGCTATCTGCGTTGCATGGAATGTTTCCTTGCCATCCAGTGTTGAATCACTAATATCAATATTGTCAGCTGTAAAGTGTGTGAAAACGCTTGGCTTTAAATTCGAGGGAAGGAAATGTCCAGTCCTTTCGTCCATAGACTGAAGGCTTTCCTCTGCAAGCCCAGTGTCAACACGCAGAACATCTTTATAACTCAGGGTGTGACCAGCACTATTAAACAAGTTTAACAGCTGTTTTGACCTTGTCATTTGATGCAAGGTGCATGCAAGGCCAATATGCTTTGGAGTCCACTTTTTTCCATTACTTACCCCATACACAATATCCTGAGCTACGCTCACTATTTTCTTCTGTCTGCTGCAATCTGGATTGTCATTGCCATCAGTACAATCAAAGACCTCTTGTCCGCCATAAAGAAGATTCAGAAACATGAGGATACTATCTGGGACACAACTTACGGCATCAGCCTCACAAACATTCAAACCCATGTGACCAGGTCTATCTTGCAGGTCTGATCTTAATCTTAGTGCAACATGTACCAGTTCATGAAATGAGTTGTGTGGAGGTTTATAACATGGCATAGTGAGTAATTCGTCATCCATGGTATCTTGGTCATCATGAAACATATCTCCAAAATGAGATTTAGAAAGAATATGGGGCACTAAAAGAGTTTCGCGTTCAGATACTGCTCTATCGAGGGGACGAAGAAACTGGAAGATATTCTGCACCTTGGCTTGCAGATTTTCTTTAAACGTTGATCTACGAGTGATAAAAGACTGTGGCATTTCAGATCCTACCTCTTCTACCAACTTGGAGTACCTGTTCCATGTATCAGAGAGCTGTAAGATTTGGCACTTGCTGGCTGCGTACTCCAGTTCTCGAACAAGAAATATCATGGCCAGATCTTCACATTTTGACTCCTTTTCTGTTTTTTGTGTATCATACTTAAAAGCATTCATGCATTTTAGATGGTACTTACCCTCTGCAGCTATCAAATCGCTAACGTTTCCTAACTTAACACGAAGTATGTTGTCATACTTTGCATTTTTAAGAACCATGTCGCTAACAGAAAATGTTGTAATGTTGAATAGCTTCTGTTTAATTTGTTGTTGACAAAATATGCATAACTCCCAATCTAGTGGTGTAGATGCATTTCGCAAAGTTCGGGATGCTGCTGCAGAAGGGTGTGAGCAAGATGACGTAGACGGTACATCATCCTCTGTATCGACGTTGATTGTATCAGATGTGTTTGTAAGCAAACATGCTTTTCTTTCCATTAACTGAATTGGTCTGGGGTGAGTAAATGCACTATAGCATTTCCTATGACATAGAACTCTATCATTCGGACTTAATTTTTCTATTCTGTCAATGGCATCATAGTTCCTGGCATCTTTAACTTTCTTACGACGAGATGCCCTCTCGGTCAACGTTTCGATAGACTTTTTGCTTTTTAATTCTAACGTGTCTGTCTTTTTTTCCTGACATATAACACACAAATCTGTATCTATTTGATAACTTCGCTTAAGTGATCGTTCAGTCATGATTTCTAATCAATGAGTGGTGAGATATGACAAGCCTATAACCTCGGCCATCAGTTTTATACCTTATGTCAGAATCATTTGTTAATTCGATCCTCGATTGTGTCGGTCGCGCTATTGTGAAAACCATTGAACACTGTGTTGAATTTCAAGTGCATTTATATCATAAAGTATGCAATACGTTAACTGAATAATTTGCACAATTAGAAGGAAATAAGCATTAAATATCATATCAAAATGCATATATATACTGTGCGTCAATATGCGGTTGCGAAAAAATGAGTTAATTGGGATCTAATCGTTTTTTTCACAATTTTAATTGTTTAACGAACATTGAACAATTTATTCTATTTTTCAGACACATATAAGTTTAGTACAAGCCTTTAAATTGCTTTAATTTGCAATAAACTTTTTTAAAATAAAGCCATATAGATAATTTTGCAAATTTCAACACCGCCATTTTGAATCGCCAGCATGAAATTATTGTTTTAGGCCTACTAGTTTCTACAATGACCTGGAATTTATCACTTGGATTGGAATACGCAGAAGCCGATACATTTGTACTAAGAACGATAACTCATTAGTACACACTACTGAGACATCACAAACATTAAGTGAAGTCTCACAAATGTTGAATGGTAGCACTAATAATAGTGAGAGCTATCTAGATATCTTACGAATGCTTTCTGTGATACAAGACCTCAGTCTTTAATGACTTTCAGATAGGTTAAGGACGTTTATCACAGATATTCTATATGTAAAATGCATGAAGATTCTAAGTTTAGAAAGGTAACAAATAGTTCATTACTAAACACAACCCTAATTTCTGTATATCGCCTTATACAAAATCTTTCCCAAAAATGTCCTTAACCATGGTCATCTTTTTTTAAAATAACGTCTGTACCCATATGCTTGTGGAATCAGCCAATGAGGCTTGAGGAGGAATTCTTCTTGACATCAAATAGACAAATTCGAAGAAATCTAAAAATTATATATATATATATATATATATATATATATATATAGATAGATAGATAGATAGATAGATAGATAGATAGATAGATAGATAGATATATAGATAGATAGATAGATAGATAGATACATAACAATTTATTTACAGTGAAGTTATGAGATTCATTTGCTCTGATGCACAGGCACTCAACGTTCTAAATATCTATAATAAAAAAAACGTCTTCCTATAAACAAACTATTCACAGGGTATTACACATCGCCATCTTGATTTTCAGTGTGTCGATAACAATGCTATACTCTCTTACGTAGCAACGTTGATGATTTTTTTAACTCTGTTGTCAATTTCATGTAGACAATTCTTGCCGTGTTGTGAGTGTATCGCACTTATGCAAGGAATTAACCATTATTTCAGTCTAAACACAAGAACACTTGTTTATGATAATGTTTATTTTCTCGTTAAAATTGGATACTAGCGTTTTAGCGGGATCTGGCTATGGGGGAAGTGATATACATGTATGTTGTAGTACGAATAATGTATTTAATTGTAATATAAAATAAAAGGAAGGGCATTTCTAAGTGAATAATGTTGCAACAAGTTATGCTCTTCTTTATATATTGTTACCATGACCAGATCTTCGTCAACTATGACGCTCTGATTCCTATCTATTAACAAAATCATATGTGCTTGTTCGCTTATGAGAGATAAAAAATGTACATTCAATAAAATGGACTACATCTACATTTATATGATCAAAACAGTAGCATTTCAATATATGTATATATCTGGCATACTATTGGACAGGGGTTATCACTTCGAAAGAAAGCATGTACACTATCTCTATTAATGATTATTATTAGCATTCGTTAATTTTATGTCCTTTTGAGAATCGTTCACTCATATTGAGACGTCACCAGCTGTAGGTGAAGTAACATAAATTTAGACCTATGCGTAGTGCCCAGGGCCGTAGTAGTGAGGATTCTTTAACGTGCCAACGCCTGCCGTAATATTAAGTGAATAATATTCCATTTTGAAACACTTTTAGACAGAAATAAGATGCTAATCCTTTAATGAATCATTTAAATTTTGCAGTTCTTTTTAATGAACATTACGACTGTACTTGTTTGTATGTAGGGCAGACATGGAATGTTATTACGAATAACCAGCACTTTAACACCTTAAAGAAAATAGGTCTACTTCCTGGTCGCTGTTTATCTTGCTCTACCCGATTTGTTAATATGGAATTCCGGAGTATAGTTTTATTATATGTACTACTAAGGATTAGTCTATGTTACGGTAAGCGTATCTTACTTAATGTGTCGTTTATCGTTTAACTTTTCAAATGAGCTTCATATCCTACAATCTAATATTGATGCACTTTCAAGAAATCCGTCTTGATATATACGTAGTTATAAATTAAAAATCAAAGAACTGAGAGTATTGATGGATGGAAATATGCTTGCCAGTACAAAATTGTACTTCATCTTCACCTAGGCCTTTTATCTTGTTATATACTCCTTCAGAGTAGCCACCGTGTCAAGTGTACTTATTGTCTAATGCTCTCTAGAGTAGACGATATTCTTCGATATAGTAGCAGTTTATAGTAGTTTGATTTTGACCTTATAATCAATATGGGTCATTTTCGTTCTAGGAACAAACAGTTACTATTGCTAGATTTGCTACTTATCAAGCAAGAAGTTCCCTAAATATTGATAAAATAACACTTGGTCTATTGACGGTACAAAGAGTTTGGTCTCAAACAATATCCGTTCTTCTGTTAAGGGGCATACACGCACGTTTTGCATGATAATGTTAAATGCATCTAAATATGATATGGATCAAGTAAATAGGAAAATAGGTAAACTGCAGGAAAGAGGAGTAAGGACTGCAATACCACATTACTACATATATCGGTAATACAACGTATATTTGGGATACATCGAATCCACATCTACCTGAAAATGATTAGTGTTAATAGATACAATGTCGTCGATATATTAAAATGTCGAGTTGAAGGCCACGGTGTGTTCTCTTTTATAAAAATTGCCCTCATCACGACTTTAAAATCTGCCTGTGTTGACATAATTTCTACAAAATTTGAGTGTAAAATAAGCTATATTATATACCGACGGACTTTAAAACCGCAACACTTGAAAATATTATATGTTATCAATTTGTTCATATATCTAATAAGCAAATTCATAGGTATATTATAAACCATGTTAACTGCACACTATTCTTTAATTTCGAACATCATTTTATTCACAGTTGATTAATGATTATATATTGTTTAATGTCCCGCTGAAGAAGTTTTCACTCATATAGAGACGTGACCATTGCCGGTGAAGGGCTGCAAAATTTAGGCCTATGTTCGGCGTTATAGACTTTGAGGAGGGAGGGATCTCTATCGTGCCACACCTACTGTGACACGGTACCTTGGTTTCTCCGGTCTCATCCGAAGGACCGCCCCATTTAGTCGCCTCTTACGACAAGCGAGGGGTACTGAGGATCTATTCTAACAACACAACCCGGATCCCCGCGAGGCTACAATTGAAATGAATGTCAATGAGTGGTGCGTTAAAAATGTGGTTTTGTTCACTAGTACCGTGTACGACCTCAATTAGCAGTGATGACGGCGCGAAGGCGACGTGACATTGATTGACAAACATTTCGGATGGTCCTCTGAGGAATATTCTGTCATTCCTCCAACAAGGCTCTTCCTAATTCTTGCGGATTCCGAGACTGAGGCTGGCGGCTGCACACACGTCTCCCCAGCTCGTCCCACAAATGCTCGATTGGATTCAAAGCGGGCCAATCAAGGACGTCAATAGCGTTCGTTTGAAAAACGTTTTGTGTCAATCTTGTGGTATGTTCTTGCGCATTGTGTTGTTGGAAAATTAACCCATTTCCTTGCCTATGCTTCTCCATTAATGGTGCTAAAACAGGCTGTAGCATTTCGTCCACCTACTTCCTAGCAATGAGGGTTCCATTTAAAACGACCAGATGTGACCGCAAATTGTGGCTAATCGCACCCCAGGCCATGACGCCCCCTCCTTTAAACCTGTCGCGCTCGAGGACACAATTGTCTGTAAAACGTTCATGTAAACGACGGTAAATTCGACATCTACCATCTGCGTTGCTAACGTAGACTCATCTGAGAACACAACATGTAACCAATTTTGACGTTGAGTCAGATGCTGCCTTGCCCATTGCAATCTGTACCGTCGGTAATGCAGTTTAAACTGTAGCCTCTTATAAGGTCTTCTGCAGCGGATCCCATGGAACTTCTAAATTCTGGAAACGGTTCTAGGATGAATAGGCCTTCCGTGACGTCCAAGGATTTCTCTCGCCGAGGTCGCATCGGCCGTAAACTTATTGCGCTGATGACGTTGTCGTATGAATGCATGTTGCCATGACGTTGTCACAAACGGTTGGACAGGTCTTGAGCAATCATTTAGGGATCCTGTCTGATGGAATCGTGACAACAACCGGCTAACTCTACAAGGGTGGACATTAAAACGCCTTGCAAGCTCACGCTTACTAACACATGCTTGCAGCATACCAAGTGCGTGATTACGCATTTTATTGCATACCAAGTGCCTGATTGCACATCTCATTGCTTAAGCGCGGCATAGTCTTGTTTTTGAATTTTTTTCTGTTACTCGTGTCTATGCTTTCACCAATAAAGTTGTTTTATCGCGAAAAACTCCTTTATTACCTTTCCACGTGTTTGAAAAAAAGCCCTGAACATTCCATGCGATGCTACTCACAACGCGCAAACAATGAACACAGGTAAATCGAGAGATGAGTTTTAAAAATCAATACGATGTATGCTGGGTAAATTTTGCAATAAAAGCTTTATATGTAATGTTTTCAGTGAATAAATTAAAAGAACGTGTGTTGCGTTTTTTAAAGTCCGTCAGAATATATTTAATTTATTTATGTTATATAAATAAATTTTCATAAGTAGATTAACATATTTGTGATATTCCTTTGCAATATTCTTAACTCTCAATGATAACGCTTATTAGGGGTTTCAAAGAAAAACAGGAACCTCATGACGATATCACCCATCTTAGCTATGTTGTTTTGATTTTAAAGAATTCTTTTCAATCTTTTTTCCCTGAATTTTATTACCCCATATTGTGGCCCCAAACGATAACGACATAACCAAACTTGAATTCACAAAATATGGGGATGTCTAGTTCTGGTGAAGGTCAAGGTAGCAAAGTCACCAATTTAAAGTTCTAGCTACAACGTATGTATAGACAAAACTAGAGATAAAAAATAGATTAGGTTTACTTCAAAGTAGGTCAAACTATAAGATTAAGGTCACAAGGTTTTGTATATTGTATATTGTTTAACGCCGCCCATGAGAATTTTTAACTCATATGGTGACATTACCAAGGGTGGTGAAGGGCTGCAAAATTTAGGCCTATGCTCGACGCTTGTGGCCTATGAGCAGGGAGGGATCCTTATCGTACCACATCTGTTGTGGCATTGGGCCTCAATTTTTTGTGGACTCATCCGAAGGACCGCCCTAATTAGTCGCCTCTTATGACGGTCAAGTGGTACTGAGGATCTATTCTAATCCTCGACCAGATCATAAGGTAAACAAAAATACTTTACTACCATGAAAGCAGTTATGCTACAAAGAATGCACACATGAAATATGAGTCCTTTTAACATTCAAATATAAGACTAAAGTTTTAAACAGACACATAGACAGGACACCAAAGATATATCCCCCCACCCCTTACCCTTTGGTCACATGGACATTTATAAACCTTATATTCACACAACCTGGGAACATATGCAATTGGATATGATTTAATGTGGCTCTATTACTCATGAAATTTCTTCTTTTTTTTTTTTTGGTTACTTTTCTGCATATTCTGATATAAAATTTTAATTTTCTAGTGTGGCCACACCCTACCCCTGAGGGCCCTGAATTGAATACACTTGAATTTGAACTATCAGCATATGCTTGTATATTACATATGTAATGAGACTAATAACGGCATCCCGTTATTGGGATGAAGACTTAAAGAAGTTTCGCAATAAGTTCTTATGTAACACTTGGTCCTATCTACCCCAGTGGTCATTTGAATAAACTAAAATTTAAACTACTTAGGGGAGCTTGCTTATCGGATATGACTTATCACGGGCCTGTTGTTATTGATAAGAATTATTGTCCCATATATCCCCATGTAAAACTCTGACTGCCTATCGTGGCCCCAACCACTTCCACAACTTGAACAAAGCTAAATATGCACTACCTGGGTATGTTTGCTTACCAATATGACTAATAATATCATTGTTGTTTTTGGAAAGTTCTTTTTAAAGATTATCCTCGTAAAATTGTATGCAGAACGTTGATGTCCTACTGCGTCCTCACTCTACTCCTAGTAGCCATGCTTTAAACAAATATGAATCTACGTTATATCATAAAGGTGTCATATATTTCATCCTTAACGGCATAGTGGTTCATGGGAAGATTACGAATTTCCATACATTATCTCATTTTCATTCTAAGGCCTAGTGTATAACATAATGTAATACATCGTGGTATGACGATATCGAGGCGTGGCACCACTATCTCTGTTTTGATGTCATAATACACTGAAGAAGTGGCAGATCAGAGTTGGGATTTGTGTGAGTGTACGATGGAGACACATTTTACATCGAATGATTATGATAAACTTGTGAATGAATTTCAATGTATCAATGCAACAGCCAAAAAAAAAACAACAACAACAAAAAAACAACACAAAAAACAAAAAAACCACCCTCCCCAACCCCTACCCCCCAAAAAACAAAAGAAAAAAAACAAGTAAATAAACAAATAGAAACTTTGTATTATTATACAAAATGCTGAAATATTTCATAATCATTGCTACATGGATATTATTTGATATTCAGGATAATCAAAATCTTGTTATCAAACAGGTTTTAGACACACACACACACACATGTACACACACAGACACACACAGACACACACACACACACACAGACACACACACACAGACACAAACACACACACACACACACACAATCACACACACGCACACAATCACACACACACATACAATCACACAAACACACACACACACACACCCCTCGTGATTAAAAATTGAAGAAGAAAATAAGCAACATCAAACGTAGATCATTTGAAAATATACATACAAATAAGTACAAAAAGATACAAACAAATCAATTATTTCTGGTTTTATTAATTTTATCATGTTTAAAATACATTTATAGGAAGAACAATTCATAAAAATAACCTAAAATCTACAAAACGCTAAAGTTCCAGTCTATTTTCCATTCCCACTCTCCATCCTCCTTCTAAAAGAAATTCTGGATTCGCCACTTTGGTAAACCCCATGGGACATTTTCTGGATCCACTCATAGAAACGTAGTTGCGATGCCTCTAAGGATCCCCTTCATCCCCTTCATCACATTAATAGTGTTTCTTGTTTTCTTTTGCGATGCATTGTGGATTGTATTTCTTTATAGAACATCTGTCGAAAGACCGTACAGCTGTACAGAGTACAATGTGGAATAGTTGTCCAGTTAATGATCCATCATGTACACAATACTTACCAAATAACGCAGTAGACGGAGACATCAGTACATGTATAAGGACTCAATGGATCGGTCCAGACTCTCAATATCCAGACAAGACAGTGTGGTGGTACGTAGACCTCGGGGACATAAGGAGTGTATACAGCGTCAGGATACAGTGCAAGGACTACGGTCAGGAGTATGGTAATGATTTCTACTTATGAATAATTGTTGTGTAACACACACACACAGACAGACACACACACACACATACACACACACATACACACACAGATAGATAGATAGATAGATATCAGGATATAATGACTATGATATATAAATAAAACTGTTAATTAAAAGAACAAGAAAGAAAACAATATGGACACACAGAACTCAATTAATCATTGAGAAGTCCCGTACTAATTGTATCTAGGAGAGAGGTGACACAAAGAATCACAGAAAACTGATAAAAGAGTGTGTGGTACGGCAGGTAATGGTCAAAGTCAAACAGTGGACAAATCTGGCATGAAACGTTGGGAAACTACGACTATTACAGTCTTGTCATTCCGTTTGTTCGAGTAAATTAAAATGTTAACTAATAAACATGGATTCAAGCTAGCAATAAATGGAAAATATGGACGTTGTGTAAGAGACAAGACCGTATGATTCGCTTTTTTCAAACATTTTGTTCTTTTGGGGGGGGGGGGGGGGGATTACCATTTTTGATTATTCCTGTTATTTCATATTGATTCTTAAACTTACATGAATTGAAGCCGAGAGTATTCTTTAGGGATATCCGAAATGCACAGGTGTGGTAGGAAATATGTTTGAAGATCAGGTAATGTACAAGAAAATATTTGGCCCTGAAAGCAAAATGCTTACAACTTTGGATTAGTAGTCCTTTGGTCTATCCCAGTTTTACCCCAGCCCACACTGAGCATCAGTTCTGGAAATGGGTACAGGGAGATACCAAATATCTTGCCCGATGCATTAATAGTTTAAAGGTCATAGGAAACGATTTTTTTTTTCTCTGTAATCAGGGACTTTGGATCATAACTCCACATGACTAAGCTTTTTCAAAATTAATAATGACATTAACACAAAGAAATTATAACGTGTAATGGTACTCAGAAAATCGTAACCTGATTATCGCTCATTATTCCCCGAATTTGTGACATCATAAGACATCAACATTGGTAAATTAATACAAAAGAAAAGCCAGCTATAGACAATTTATTTTGCAACTGGAGGAGACTTTGGATGAGGAACCGGAGTTTGTTGTACAGGGACCACTTTCAACCCATAATTAATTCAAGAGCAAGCTATGTCGACTATTGTTAATGAGAGGACGAAAAATAAGCTACATCAAAATCCTATTGATTCTAAACTGGTTTAAAATAGTGCCTGGTTTACGATGAAAAGAAATTATAATTTTCGGATAGAGAATTCTCTGGGGACAGTAATACCATTATAGATAACTACTATCTGTAATATTTGTAACCACACACCCGCAGCATCAATTTTTTCAAAGGGTGTAGAAGAGGAGGGTGCCAGAAATTCTTGCCAAGGATTACAGATAAAAAAGAATTCGCCGCATCTTTAAAATCCTAAATAGTGGCAAGGAATGTGGTGTGAGGAATATTTGTAAGCTGAAAGCTGTCTCATAATTTTTAGCAGCCTTCGATTTAAAAAAAAAATGGGGAAGGGGTTGGTGAGGAGGTGAGGGAGGGCACAAGCGTTATCCTTTGTTATATGGGTTCAATTCATAACTTTCAGCTGACATTCTTCACATTCAATGCTAATACCAACAGAGAGTGTGATAATGATCATTGTTAAAACAAGGGGGAGTCCCTCTCCCCCCACTCCGTGTTCGATGTGCCTAAACCACACACCATATGTTATATTCAATCACCTATAATATATTTACTTCTATATTTAGATCTAAATAACTAATCAGAAGGGCTTCGTATGACAAAGTTAATCATATAAATACTGAATTATAAACATCCACACCTACGATCAGAATATCCTTATTCGTTTGAATAAAGTGGCAGTTAACGTTTTGGAGGATTTCCCCGTCTTCGCAGTAGGTACGTAATCGAAAATAGTTGCAATTACGTCTGGTCCAAGATTTGATTTCTTATACCCACTTCTTTCACCTCTGTGGAATCTATACGATACTGCCCCCCCCCACCCCCACCCCATCCCCCTCATACACACACCTTCACGGAAAAAAAATTATTATCATGCAATTTAAAGTTCTGGATGACATTAAAATGATTTAGATGCAGATTTTGCACCAAATCGTTCTGAACGTTGGATCCTTTGGACCCAAGTAGATTTAACACCCATCTGACTTCGTACATTACAATTAAATGCAAGCACATTGAACCATTCTGATGGATACAGTCCGTTGGTAGTGTAAATAAATGTACACTGGCGTCAACTAGTCTCTTTTGATGGCATCGATCAAGAGAGATAAGTCATCATGCTATTTTGATAACTGTGTACCATAGCAACATTTGACGATCTGTAGTGTCTGTTATCCTACTTTTTGTCAATGTTCAAAGTTAAGAAGAACACACTGTCGTGCAAAACAAAAATCTTTTAAAGGTTGAATTGTTGACTATACTTTCAAGATTATTCTTACTACGAACAATTACAGAGAACTTTAAAAGTCATTCGATAGTCATTAAAGTTATCAACATGACATTGAATAATCACTCAATGTTACCAGAATGGCATTAGTAAAGAAACATATTACACACGTTTTTGTTATTCATAATGAACACTTTTTTCCCCTTCTCAATGTTAGACAGAACCCAAACCTTTATTAATGTATTGTTCTTCAGAATTGCGACAAAGAGGAAGAATGGCAGGATTTTCGTTGTATCTATCAAACACATCTAACATTGGGAGCGGTCACTTGTGTTACAAAAACGGACCAGATTTACCTCCCTTGGACTTCAGCATTACCTGTATCACACACGGCCGTTATATTATATTTTACAACGAAAGATTACCTGGAGTAAAGTATCCTGCTGGTTACGAATTGAATACTGTGACAGAATTATGTGAAGTGATTGTTCTGGGTAATGTTTGCACTATCATACATCAATGCATTGCACCAGTTTCAAGATAAGCGCTCTTCTGTGTGGGAGGTCATTTAGTGATACTTTGAATGCCTTAGTGGGACTGAGTGGACCGACAGTCAGTGAGAAAGACGATCAAATGTTTGCAGAAAATACAACATAATATAAAATGCTTTACTGAAAATGAAAATATAAGCAGCAATGCCACATTTATAAGTAATATCCTGGATATGATACATAAGAGCAACAAAATAACTTGATTTTGTAAAAATTCCTTGTATTTAATTACTCTCTGAACACTTGTCACTTACTTAATGTGTGTATCAGTGGAATTCAGGTGACAAGCTGCGTATGAGAGACTTGCATGTACTGAGCACATTCACTTATTCAGTCCCACTTCCGCATGTAAACAAATTGTTTGGCGCCTTACTGTGTACGATGGTTTTCTAAAGGGGAATAACTAGGACGCACTTCGAAACTTGCGTATTCGTATAGCTGTCAAATGGGAAGTAATTGAAACACATATTCTAAATTGTTTCATTTATGAAATTCAACGGAAATTGGCCTTCCAAAATATGAGTCATTTGATAGTTCCACAGTTTGAATCACGAAGTAAATTAAGCATATTGGGAAAGTTATAAGTGAATATTTGCTGAATTCCTTTCAAAATAGTTATTTCATATCTAGACCTCATTATCTGTATCCACCATTAAAACAACGATAAGAAGAATTGTTATTAAAGTGTTGACAAAATCCAAGTTAATCTATACAGTATCTGAGTTCCGTCTTTCAAGGTTGTCTAACACGTGGCCGCTATGGACAACAATGTGACCTGATCTGTCCCTCAAACTGTCAGGAACAAAGATGTCATATTGTGAATGGAACCTGTCTGGGTTGTACTGCTGGCTGGACAGGAAGATTCTGTAATAAAAGTACGGTTATAGTTTTTAATTATACCCTCCCTTTCTCTCTCATCTATCTTTCTCTTTCTTTTCTCTCTAATATTACACAAGTCAGACAACAGACGTGCACTATTTCTCGTTAACAGCTTGCCCCAGTGGATACTACGGTATAGAATGTACATCTGTGTGTCGGGGGCATTGTAGGGACGGTGTCTCTTGTAACCACACAAGTGGACATTGTGACGGTGGATGTGGAGACGGATGGCAGGGAGCTAAGTGTGATCAAGGTACATACATATCTATATTTTAAAGCTTAGACGACATTAAACAGTGCAATATTTACAATTTAACATTCATATAAATATCTTGATTCATATTGACGGTGTACGACTGAATTGATATATAATAGTAATTATATGTATACTATATGCAGAGAATTACACTTTTGCTGAGCAAAGATGAGGCAAGTCGTAGTTTAATTAAATAGTTTCTTGTTTTCTTCTCCATTTTGTTTCAATATGCCGTTGAGGAATTTAAAAAATAACTTGCATTTGGTTACAGAATTCCAGTTATATTTATCTTACATTGTTTTAATCATTTTTATGTTGTATAAAATTGTTTTGCTTTTATCTCTTAGCATGTCAAGACGGAAGATACGGTCCTAATTGTATCTACACATGCAGTGGTAACTGTGTGAATAACGTACCTTGTGATAAGACAACTGGAAAATGTCAGAGATGTAAACCTGGGTATACAGGGGACCTTTGTAACAACAGTAAGTGTTCAATGTTATCAAAACTATTATACTTACACTTTTGAAAATGAAGACAGCTTGCTATGACAAAAGATACCATAAAAAATTACTAAATATTGTTAAACAGTTAGATTGCACACGCTTCCCTATTTTTTCTTAGTAATAGATATAAAACATAAACGTTCTATAGACTGAAAATAACGTTCTATTACCTATCACGGGTTAATATATATGCTATATATATTTTTTGTCGTATAGTAAGGAATCATTATTTGCAGCCTGTCCTCAAAGATTTTACGGACAAAATTGCTCCTCGACTTGCAATGATAACTGCCTCAATAAAGAGTGTCACCTTGAAACTGGATACTGTAACACTGGGTGTAAGGACGGATACCAAGGACAATTTTGTTCTGAGAGTATGTTCATATTCTACCATACCCTACTTATAAATTTATGTCATGGATCATCAACATATAAACATAAAGATTCAGGAACATCTATATTACTATATAATAATTATGGACTCCATTTTCATGTTCTTTAATGTCGGGAGAATAAACATTGTAAGTTACTGTAGTTACTAAGATTTGTGTTTTTATCGATTAGAGTGTGAAGACGGAAGATACGGTCCTAATTGTATCTACACCTGCAGTGGTAACTGTGTGAATAACGTACCGTGTGATAAGACAACAGGAAAATGTCAGAGCTGTAAATCTGGGTATACAGGGGACCTTTGTAACAACAGTAAGTGTTCTGTGTCATCAAAACTGTGTACCAAGTATTATACAGAAGGATCGTAAGTCAAATGATATAATTCCTATCACCTGGAAAGTAAGTAATGTCTCTTCCATCGTTATGCACTTTCATGATTATTCGTCCTCGGCTTACTTTACTGTCAGGTTCGCTTTGCCTTCGGTGGTTTTCGAAAGATATAAATTACAATGACGTCATAAGACTTCTAAAATGAATCAATAATACAACACTCCTGCTTTACCACTTACATTATTGTAATTCCAGTAAAACTGAATTATTTTGGAATTCTGGGAAATAGTCCCACTCACTGCCTGTATTCTTATGCAGGATATGAAAACAATGGATTAAACCTTCGTTTTGTGTCGGTGCGAATCATAGATTCAGAATGGTCTATTTCTAGCTTCGTTTGTATCGTTTTGTGCTTTGCGAATCATTTGTTAAGGGCGTTCTATTTGAAGCTTGTAGCGATGGGTTTTATGGACCAGACTGTTCATACAGATGTTCCAGCTGCCTCGGTAGGACATGTAACCGTTTCATGGAAGAATGTGTCTATGGATGTGTGGATGGATACATTGGAAAAGGATGTGATCAATGTATGTTCAATTTATTTAAACTTTTCATTTTAAGATGCATGAACGAGATTGATTTCAGTTTGATTTCTGTGTGAGTGATCAACCCACCGTTCTTCATTTTTTTCAAGCGTGTAAATTTGGCCGGTTTGGATCAAACTGTTCAGAGAAATGTAGTGACAACTGTATAGACCAGTTATGTGACAAGAGACATGGGAAATGTACACGTGGATGTGTCTCTGGATGGATGGGGTTTAACTGCACTAAAGGTAAACAATTTCGAAATACTTTTAACGTTTTCATAGGGAACGATTTATTAGCTATAGCCATTAGAATCCGCATTCATGTAAATGCATAATGATTTAAATGATGTAAAGATTAATCTAACCACTGTTAGATTTGAATGTATATGCATTTGGGAGAAATATTTCAAACAATCTTATTTCTAGTGTTTTTGTCAATAAAGAAGTTTCAGCAAATTTGCCATATCGACTTCTAAGATATACAAATTTTCCTTCTGAAATATTTGCTTTGAGACAGTGTGTTATCAAACTCAGTTCCGCATGTTTAAACTCAAACCAGTATAACGTGTATGTATTTATACGAATTACTGACTTGACACTGTGTGTGTGTTTTAGAATGCCCCTTCGGATTATTTGGACCAAACTGTAAACAATTGTGTAGTCAACACTGTGCATTCAATGACACGTGTGATAGAATGAATGGTAACTGCCCTAGAGGATGTCAACACCCATTTGAGGGTTCAAATTGCGATTTCAAAGGTACATGTAATTGCGAGGTATTTTCATGTTATCATGATATATCACATTATGACATTGACTTATTCGGTGAAGATAACGAGCAGTGATCAATTTAATAACTCCTATATAACGAGATAAAGGCTCACGTAGAGTGTATCCGGTCAACAGGGATGCTTACTCCTCCTAGCCAACTGATCCCACCCATGTATGTTCAGGGGTCCGTGTTTGCCCTACTCTTCATTTTGTATTCTTTATGGGAGTTATGAGATTGGTCACCGTTCGTTATCATTTCCTTTTCATAAATACAGAATTAGTAGTAGAGCAAACACGGATCTCTGGATATACCATAGGTGGGATCACCTATACATATGAAAGTCTCTATATTGATGTCTTTTGGAACAATGAGCAGTGTTTTTAATACCCTTTATATCAGTTGTATACATCCATGGATCACCTATGATTGTTACTTGTACACAGTCGTGTATTTCATGCATTACATGGATATCAATTCGTTTTATAGTTCTGTTGGTGACGGCTTCCCAGGATAAAGATGTCCACTATGCTTACATAACTGTAATTGTTGTATTGATTGTGCTCAACATATCTACATGTGGTGCATTTCTATTGCTAAGGTATTGTCAACATCGGACGTTATATTGATATATAATTACATTGCATTATGTGTACACGTGTACACGATATTGCTTAAGATACTCATCTGTAAATTGTAGGAGGCGACACCTGAATACAGAAGAAAAGTCGTCCTCACTTTACACCACTTATCCTACTCAGCAAACAACAACGACTGACGACACGAATGCTTACCTTGAACTCCATGCAACAACGAACGATAACTCCTACCAAAATCTTTCATTTGTGCAACCTACCGAAGTCAGTGGTTGACAATGTCGGATGAATAAATCGTGGTAAAAAGAGGATAAGAACTAAGGAGCATTGGGTAGTTTCAAATGCATTTTCATGTTTTAGATGTACGGTTGTATTAATGATTTACTTATATGATATCCACATTCATGTAGCCAGTGTGAAGACCAGAACTCGGGTTCTAGCTCATATACCATTTATTTATATTATATGAAAAACCTGTAAAATTCCTTTATAACCTCATAGAAAACGTCCTCAGACACAAACATTGACAGAACAGACATAGACATTTTATATTTGCTGTCAAGTAAACAAAATATTTTTACCGGGGCATCCTGCAGCTTGAAAGCTGGCGTCTTGCCTTTTGAAGGGCTAATCTTAAAGTGCTTGGGTAAAAATACGTGTAGCGGAAATATGCTACCTGTTACATATCTGTCATTTGATTGGTCAGTGTATACTCATTCACTTGTCACATATACACATTCACTATTTACCGGTCGCGGTGGCTCAGTGGTAGAGTTCTCGCCTCGTGATCGGAAGGTCGTGAGTTCGACTCCCGGCCGCGTCAAACCTAAGACGTTAAAATAGGTAGTGATTGCTCCTTCGCTAAGAGCTCGGCATTTAGAAGTGAGAATCACGGGTCTTTCGGATATGACCTTAAAAACGGAGGTCCCGTGTCGCAGTAGGTGTGGCACGTTAAAGATCCCTCACTGCTAAAAGCCGTAAGTGCTAAGCATAGGTCTAAATTTGCAGCCCCGTCACCGGTAATGGTGATAGTCGCCGGATAGCTGAAAAATTGCTCAGGCGACTATAAACAAAACAATCAATCAATCAATCAATCATTCACTATTTACGTTGGTTACATTAAGTTATACAGAAATACAAATGACCAGTTACAAAGGAATACGAATACTAATTTCGATACCACCTTCTCTATAGTATTAGAATATTATATTCATTCTATGGGATGACATTCGAATGTTCATTTCGTATTCGGATTTTTGGTAGAGATGAGTACATTCAAAAGAAAGGTTACTTTGCTGATTTGTATTTGTCATTACTTTGAATGTATTTAAGTTACCTTTCGATCCTTCACATTTGGATCAATTAAGTCAGCAGATTGTTTTTATTGGTACTTCTTAGTTTGACTGCTTAAACGAAATCATTTCACATCAGCCTTTGATTTTCAGCAGAACCATCAGGCCCCCGAAAGCAAAAGTGTGGAGTTACTTTAAAAAAAGAGAGTAAAAACAGTCAAAAGACTTCGTGGAACTACTTTAACATTCAATGTCATTTAAAACTCAAAGATCCCATGCACGGTGTGTACTATTATTCAAAAAGCAGCCCTACCATGGAGTTACGTTAAACAATAGAGTAAAAACAGTCACAAGTCTGTACACTGTTTGTTAGGCGAAGAGAACTCCACTATTGTGGGACTACGTCTACATAATGCCATTTAAAACTCCAACATTCCATCCACGAGGTGTTTGATTAATTGTTTGTTTTACGTCCCGTCGAGAAATTTTCACTCATATTGAAACGTCGAAAGCTGTAGGTGAAGTACCACAAATTTAGAACTATGCTTAGCGCTCAGGGCTGTAGCAGTGAGGGTTCTTTAACGTGCCAACGCCTGCCGTGACAGGGGACCTCCGTTTTAAAGGTCATATCTGAAAGACCCGTGATTCTCACTTCTAAATGTCGAGCGTTCAAAAAGCAGCTCTACCTTGTACCAGCAAATTCCAATGGAACCGTGTGGAGTCTTTTTTCCTCAAAGAAACTGAATGGAACCTGAACAACTGGAGATAATGATACAGTTTATAACTTCCAATTTGATAAGAAATGAAAATTAATCTTTATTAAATATTTATGACGAGGGATTTTCCGACCTTATGAATTCAGTAGGTTCCGAACAGATAAATTCGATGATATAAAATAGAGTAAATATATGACACTAAAATGATAACTTTGTTAGATTTTGTCAAAAATCTCCTGTGTGTTTTTTTATCACGATGGATACTTGAACTTCATGATCTACAGCAAACAACCTAATAGACATATATCAGTGACGTAGTATCGATTTCATTATTTTACAATTCCATAATTATATAAATTTTGCTATTTCTTTCTACCACTGAGATTACTCACTGACAACTAAGTTGACTGGTTATTTGCATAATATTGAAAGTTCCGCTCGAGAATTCTTCACTCATATGAAGTCGTCTCCATGCAGGTGTAGCGTTGCAAATTTTAGGCCTATGTTCGGCGCTTATGACCATTGAGCAGGGAAGGATCTTTAACGTGCCACACCTTCTGTGACACGGGACCTCTATTCTTTTGCAGTCTCATACGAAGGACCGCCCCATTTAGTCGCCTCGTAGGACAAGCAAGTGATACTGAGGATCAATTCTAACCCGGACCTCCACGGGCAATAACTAAGATGATACAGGGGTTTCAACAAAGACATTTCGTTGCAAGTCAGGATTTGGTAACTCTATGGTTGTGAGGATAATCTATCTTGCAAATAGACTTTGTAGTTCAATATACTCAACTGCTGCCTGACGTGTTTCATAACCATTATTATGTCTTTATTTACATATCAATTTTGACCACGGATTTTTCCGGTCAAGATGAGATGCTTCTTCCTCCTAGACACGTAATCTCACGTCTGGAGGTTTTGTGTTTTCAGGTATCGGTGTCTTCCCTACTATATTTTTTTTATTCTGTATAAAATCTCCGAGACTGAACACTGTTATCTGATCTTTATGTATTTTTAAAAACACTGATATCAGTTGAGTATTGACACTTAATGAATCAACCTACAGATGGAAATTGACACATATATTCGTTGAATTAAGATATTTTCTCCCCCTTTGATTTGACGGTATCCATAAATGTTTAACCTAGAAAGGGAATATAATGCACAGAGATCAATTTCATAACTCCCATAAATATGAAAGCTAGGGTGGGACAAACACGGAGCCTTAGACACACCATGGTGGGATCAGGTACCTAGCTAGGAGTGAGCTTCACCTGTTAGTCGGTCACGTCGACCGTGGTTCCTGCATCTTGATCACGTAACCGAACCTAATATCATTGTTTTGCGTCGGACTAGAATGACGTTAAATTATTGGATGAAAAGCTTCACGTGACTGCCGTCTAAATTTCTTTAGACGGCGAGTAACAAAATTTAGACGGCAACATGGCGGCCGCTCGTCTGCGTCTGTTTATTATTAGTCTGTTAATAGATGAATTCATTGCATTTCTTTCTCATATTTATTAACATACAAAAATAGGTTTGGTCCTTGACAAAACAAATCACTTATTAGATTTGTTACTGACTGTCTACAGAAATATGTCTGGTTGTTCAATCCCACAGGCGGCGAGGCTAGAAACCTAATATGTAATAGTAAACCGTGTCCTTGCGTATCGAATCAGTTGAGAGTTGTAAACTCCAAATATGACAAATAATAAATATAGAAATATTGCTACACAAATATAAGAAGTTCACAATAAGGAAGCTTCAGTCATCCTTTTTGTCAGAAAGTTGAGTTGTCAGTTTGTTTCAAAGTACAGAAGCTTTTATGGAATTTGTCTTTCTTATCCATACAGTAATTAATTACAATAGTTAGTTCGCGCAAAATTACGATAATTAGCCACAGTACATCTTTTAATCTAAGCTCCGATTGTAAAAATCTCTTGTTAATTAGTTAAGTAGCCACGACGTGCCATGTTGTTAAATGCAAAATTCTTCACTTAGCCGATTGTGAAAGTAGCTCAAGGTATATCTAATTATTCAATTTTTAATCATCATTATTTACCATAGTCAACCTTTATTTCATATTGACAAATTTCCTCGGTCTTAACATTTAATTGTATATATTTTAACACCGCCAATGCGTTCAAATACTGATGTAAATACCCAAAACTGTAACGAGGAAAGCGAACATGAAAATACAAGTTTACACAGGCCACTGTCTACACGCCAATGGGTAAGCTTAGTCCTTTAACATCTATAGATAACGTTGCTTTTATCATAGCCGGTGCAATATTAAGTATGCATTGTTTAATCAGGAAATATATGACACATGTACCATCAATAACACAGTAAAATAAAAGTGATTAAAAATCAAATTCTAAGTACGAATCACAATTCTTTATTTCTAACGCAAGGGATTTTTTTCAGTTGTGATGTGAACGTCGTTAGAAGAAGGAACACGACGATGTGATGAATTCAATTTGAAAAAAAACCCACAGAACTTCGGTCGCTTTTTCAAAGCATTATGGTTTAATTTAAAATAAGAATTGCAATATTTTATTACTTATAAATGCATATTCAGTTATTTTCGATCTTTAAACATATTATAAATTTACGAGTTGGAAAGAACTGGGAGCACGATTATATGTAGTTGGGGATAGCATATTCCCAGCCCTAGGACTGCTTACAATCCTCGTTAAATAATTAAAGCATTAATTTAAATGTAGTTGCAAGGTCGTTTTCATTCGCAAGGTGTAAGTGTTTATTTTGTGAAATAATGGAGACCTGCAGTCTTTTCCATGGAGCTATCATAGGACTAGGATATGTCCTAAGTATGTCGTAGGACACGTCTTAGTCATAAGTCAGTTTCTCGAAGCTTTCCTGAATTTAGGCTTCACTATAACTTCGTCCTAACTTTAGGACAGCATAACCCCTGATCTAAGAACATTCTAAGTTTGTGTCGACATTGCAGCAGCCATGATATTGAAGCGAAGAGCTCACATAAACCGAGAAAAGATATTTAGAGACATTGACAACCCGCGAAATTACTCACGATGATGCACTAATCCGCACAACATTAGTACATCAAATTGGCCCGACTTTTAAACTAACCCACTAAGGTATTGCATGATTAAGTGGGTTGTTTTTTTTTGCATAGCATTCATCGTAAATAAAATGTACTAGAATATGAAACACGCATTGGTTCGAGTATCACACCGTTCGTTTTGTGTGTGTGTGTGTGTGTGTTTGTGTGTGTGTGTGTGTCCTTTTTTTAAATTAAAGCAGCAAATAATTTCTACAAATCTTAGTTTTAACAGAATTATTTGTCACGAATACTTGTGTATAAATAAATGTAGAGGAATAAGAATGTTCCTAAATATTAAAGGCGTTCTAATTTAGATGCTAATGAGATACCCTCGAGATACATCCTAAGATGTGTACTACGTAGATCTTAAGGTGTTACCTTTTCCCTAAGTTATATCTTAGGACATATCCTAATAAATATCGTGGGAAATTTCATGAACATGCCTGCAGAACAGAATGCATTTCACTGTAGCTGTGCTTACCTCCTACATAATCATTCTTTTTCGCAGTTTATCTGGGTCTCTGTCCAACTGTTCCGTGTGTTTATTTGATAAAGTGAATTGACCAGTTGATAATTCTTTTATAGCAAAATTCCTATACCGACAAAAACTTACCCAAATCTTTTTTTCCACCTCTTCCTAAAGCCATTTTGTGTGCCAAATCTGGAGTTTCACTTATCTTGAACATTTATGGTAGAAAGGACCCCTCCCCCCTTCTATATCCGCTACTGATTTATAAATTTGCAAATTATGCCATCTTTTACAATTATGGTTAAGCCTTCTTCATATACTGATTTGAACTTAAGATTACTGCGTTTACTTGATCATAATGGAAGGTTCAATGCGGGTGTGACCGGTTAATAGGTGATGGTTACTCCTCCTAGGTACCTGTTGCCACCTCTAGTATTCCCAGGTGCTTCATGTCTCCCTGCTCTCAGTTGTGTATTCTTTATACGACATATGAGATTGATTGTTGCTATTTTTATACTGCCTCCCAATACCCCGTGGGGATCCTGGTTGTAGAATAGATCCTCAGTACCCTTGCTTGTCGTAAGAGGCGACTAAATGGGGCGAGATCGTAAATACCGAGGTCCCGCGTCACAGCAGTTGTGTCACGTAAAAGATTCCTCACTGCTCAAAGGCCATGGGCGCCAAGCTTAGGCCTAAATTTGCAGCCCTTCACCGGCAGTGGTGACGTCTCCATATAAATGAAAGATTCTTGAGCGGGACGTTAAATAATATTTAACCAATCAATAAATACTGCCTCCCAGTCGCGAGAAGTCCGCTTAACGGAATATTGAAATATTGTATAATGGATTTCTCATCCTGAATATCATCATCGGGGACTTTTATGAATAAAAGTGATGGTTTTACTTGTATTTTTAACATCACTTCGTAATCTGGTGTGTTTGGGAGGAACTGCTCCAACAGATGCAGTGAGAACTGTAAAGATTTGTAATGTGACCACAGATACGGTAACTGTACAGATGGGTGTCCTTCTGGATGGATGGGATTTAACTGTTCAACGGGTAAATTTTAAACTGATTATAAAAATGACATATTCATGTTCCTTATCAATTTGTGTAGCCAGTCAGCATATACATATTATTCACAATATTACACATGAACATTGTTAGATATATGCATCGTAAGTGAATGTACAATTAAAATCGTATCCAAAGTCATATTTAAAGTGGACTAAGAATTACAACATCAATAAAGATGCGGATACTAACTTTGTGGCAAAATCGCATCAGCGAGAGAGTATCTTAAAAATGAAAGTACTTCATTTCCACACCAAGATGTTATCTGTATTTTTGTGTATATTTGTTCTTAATATTTCCTGAAGAATGTGCGTACGGATGGCATGGACAGGATTGCCTAAAGGCATGCAGTGGTAACTGTGCAGACAACGTAACGTGTAACAGGTTTAACGGGATTTGTCCAAATGGATGTAAAACGTCATTCACTGGAGAGAAGTGTGACAAAGGTAATGGTACTCGTGAATCTATTTTGATATGACTTTCTTACTTTTAATTATATTTAAAAAAAATAGTAATTATGAAAACAAAATCGTTTAAAATGGAAATTAAGCTTCCTCTTTCGACATTTTATTGAACTAAAGGAGTTGAAACTATCGTATATGAAGGTATCAAATCTATCTAACTTCGTTTCTTTTAAGACACAAGATTTAGATGTTCTGATTGCACAAACTTTCATATATATATATAGAAAATAGCCCTCTATACATTGTATTAGTCGGAGCAAACTATGACTGTAGTCGGAAGTGAACATTTGATAGCATAAACATATTGGAGGCGTTTCTAAACGATGTCTTAAAAATCCTTAACATTGTATATCAATGACAGCTCCCTCTGGTTCCTCGGCGAATGATGTCCAATACGGGTATATAGCTGGCCTTGTCACATCGATAATATTCAACGTTATTCAATGTGGCATATTAATAACAGCAAGGTATCTATACAGTTACATTGAAACTTTATAAAATTCTAAAGAACCTTTAGTGAATTTGAAATCACAAAACTTTTTTTTTTAAATTAACAACATCAAAACGTATGATCTTACAACAGTTTACACGACCATACCTTACGATAAATTATAAACTAGACTTTTTGACATTCTAGACAGTTTATTCATAAAAAAAACGGTAAAAAGAACTAGTCATATCAGCGGTCATTCCAAAAAATATTTTGTTAAACATCACTCTACGCACAAGTACTCTGAAGTTGACATTAAAACATGTACAGTTCTTCATTGACAACATCGTAATCTTTGGTGATCAGGTCTTCCAACAGTCTGCTGGAATTCCTATGAGTACAAATTGTGTTTTTTGATAGCTGTCCTATTCTAAATTCTGATGAAGCAGAACTCATTCAAAAGCTTCTACATGAGAAGAAAGAATCTCTTGTGTGGCCATCAATTCGACATTTAGATAAATCGGCGACGTTTTATCTATTAACAATGATCATTTTCATTCATATGTCGATTTGATATATCGCAGTGAACCTGAAACAAACACATCACAGATCCTTCCATATCTGCTTCGTACTTAGACGTTTTACTGAAAGTGAACGCTGACGGCAAACTGACAACTCAACTTTATGCTTGTGCTGCATATGATCAGTTTTTAAATCAAGGCAGGCTACTAACAAAGACGTTGATGTTACAGTGGTTTGTACAGTCCCGTCTAAAGTCAACATTTCGTAGATTTTATGGTTGTTATAACGATCTAGTTTGCTAGTACAACTTTCCATTAGGTTGACGTGTTTCATATCAATTGATTGGCCGTTCTTAGCACACTGATTCTGATTACAGGTTACTCCGTTTACCTGATAGGGATGCAGGGTTCACGACGGTGTGATCGGTCGACAGTTGATGATTACACCTAATATACACCTGATCCCACCTCTGTTATGACCAAGGGTCCATTGTTGCCCAACTCTCTGATTTGTATTTCCTATGGGAATTACGAGATTGAATACTATTAGTTATCATAGCTTTTTCATTTGGTAAAATTAAGGTAAAGATACGTAGGTTATTTAAAAAACATCTAGTGTAAAACAACGTGTACATCATGAAGAGAAAACATTCATATATCGTTTGAATGTGCCCATCTAATATAGTCTTGACATATCTAATTATCGTTTGAATATTGTAAGGACATTTGAAGTCTTATTTTTGTATTAATTGAATCAATTCAACAACAGGTATGGAATTAGGAGAAAAACACTAAACCACAAAACTAAAACCTCAATACTTTTTAAAAGCGCAAAATTCGATTTTACAATATTTGTACAGATCATGTTTTTCAGGAGACAATACTTGAAAAAAGGAGAAAGGTCTTCCTCGCATTATGTAAGCCACGGCAATCAGACAACAGTAACGACTGATGATATCCACACATATCAAGAACTCCATGCATCACTAAATACTAACTCTTACCAAAATCTTTCATTCGGAAATGATTTGTGAATTCCGTATGGACAACACGAGCTAGTGACAGTCAACTAATTATAACGAATTGATATGTCATTGGAGTTGTTGGAATGACAGTAAATATTCACAGTTGGGGCAATGTATGCTTTGTGATGTTGAGAGAGAGAGAGAGAGAGAGAGAGAGAGAGAGAGAATAACAAAACTGGCTTTGTGTGTTTTCAGAATACGTGCATACAATATCGGGAACAAATATTGATTCCGTAAAGTTTTAACATGTTGATATTATTTTGTGTGCATCTAAAAATTATAAGCTATCTGCATTCCTAAGCGTCACTTTTATGCCACATGTAAAATGAATACATTGACTATTTGAATTATATTTCATCATAAGATATGTTGTTTCTATTACATGTTTGTATTATCATTCATTTGATTCGATATCACGGAATAACCTGATCAGTTCTACATATATAATAAAATATGCATATCAGTATAATTTATTGCACAGATCATACAGTATGTTACTAAATATAGAAATGTCATTTTCAAACAAAAGTTGTAAATCAATATAGATTACATTAGATGGTTCACTACCAAAATGCACTGCTTTTTGATTTTGCATGTTACGCGGAATAGAGGTATCTATTAAATAATGGAAGTGTGTTACAGTGTATCATTTGTAGAGAAATATTTCGTTTAAAAAAAGTGTCCCACAAAGGTATATTTATTTTGAAACAATTGAAACAACACAATTCTGAATTAAAGGTGATTTTCGAATAAAGTAGTGTGTTGGATATTAACATACCTTTTAATATTTCAAATGAAATGGTGTGTCATCATTATGTATTGATAGATTTAAAGAAAAGTATAACAACTTTGTTCCCAAAAAGATTTAAAAAGAAATCTCTGTAGGAAACAGACCCATAATCTTTTCCCAATTTTAATTGAGAAACAATGTACAACGTCCTAGAAAAGCGTATTCAGATTTTTTCCCCACAATCACTGACACTTTGGGCGATCTTAAAAATAGATGAATGGGGAATATTATATTAGAACTATTTTTGAACTCATTGAGTTCGAAATTAAGGCATTCTAGATAAACTGTAATTGATTTAAATAATATAATGTCTAGAATAATGACATTGTGAGTGTATTTGAAAATTGACACAATACAAATGGGAACAAACGTGCACAAAGATCAATGTCCCCACCGACCTTAAGCACTCCAGGTAAATTACACGTGCTGAATAGAACACGCCTACTTTACAGGTAATCTTTCGGTGACACAAATTGGGCCTCTAACCTGGAATTCCACCTTGGTTATTTAGAAACAAAAATGATATTTTGAATTTGTCTTCGTTATTATTTAATGCATTCTAACACAAAATACATCTTTGTTTGTGATTAACTTATCAAAAATACCATGCAATACTATATTATATGCTTCTGAAACACTGTCTTCCTGCAATGAATTATTTCATTATTTTTTTTTTATTTTGATAACTTCCCAGGGTCTGATTACATGAGAGCCGAAACACAAGTTCACTGGTACTGAATTCTATTTTTAGATCGAGCACAGCTTTCCGTTGTACATCTAATTTGGCGCAGTTGTTTGTTTTTGTTAAACGTTTAGGAAGAACTTGATTCTGGAAAAGGATATTGTATTTAGCATTTTATTGTAGAAAAAATATATTTTAGCTTTTTATTTTGTAAAGTTTATTAACAAGTTGTTTTTTGTGTTTCGTTTAGATTTCTTATTGTTTCAGCAACAACTGGGGGTGTACTAGTGTGTACTATATCATTAGATTCAATTTGGCGGCTGTGTGGTGAACCTCTGATTTGTACCAATAACAAAATACTAGAACGTGTCGGTAGGTTTCATATTTTAAAATCTAGGATTTGATCTGTGTCGAATTTATTTCCTTTACACAACAACACTTACTTGGCATTGCTTTGTGTTCTTATTTAATCCAAAGTTCAGCTAACGACAGCATGAAATTATTGTTTTAGGCCTACTAGTTTCTACAATGACCTGGAATTTATCACTTGGATTGGAATACGTAGAGCCGATACATTTGTACTAAGAACGATAACTCATTAGTACACACTACTGAGATATCACAAACATTAAGTGAAGTCTCACAAATGTTGAATGGTAGTACTAATAACAGTGAGAGCTATCTAGGTATATTACGAATGCTTTCTGTGATACAAGACCTCAGTCTTTAATGACTTTCAGATAGGTTAAGGACGTGTATCACAGATATTCTATATGTAAAATTCATGAAGATTCTAAGTTTAGAAAGGTAACAAATAGTTCATTACTAAACACAACCCTAATTTCTGTATATTGCCTTATACATGTGTGTCGATAACAATGCTATACTCTCTTACGTAGCAACGTTGATGATTTTTTTAACTCTGTTGTCAATTTCATGTAGACAATTCGTGCCGTGTTGTGAGTGTATCGCACTTCTGCAAGGAATTAACCATTATTTCAGTCTAAACACCAGAACACTTGTTTATGATAATGTTGCAACAAGTTATGCTCTTCTTTAAATATTGTTATCATGACCAGATCTTCGTCAAGTATGACGCTCTGATTCCTATCTATTAACAAAATGATATGTGCATGTTCGCTTATGAGAAGATAATAAATGTACACTCAATAAAATGGACTACATGTACATTTATATAATCAAAAAAGTAGCATTTTAATATAAATATATCTGACATACTATTGGACAGGGGTCATCACTTCGAAAGAAAGCATGTACACTATCAATATCAATGATTATTATTAGCATTGTTAATTTTACGTCCTGTTGAGAATTGTTCACTCATATTGAGACGTCACCAGCTGTAGGTGAAGTAACATCAATTTAGACCTATGCGTAGCGCCCAGGGCCGTAGTGGTGAGGGTTCTTTAACGTGCCAACCCCTGTCGTAATATTAAGTGAATAATATTCCATTTTGAAACACTTTTAGACAGAAATAAGATGCTAATCCTCTAATGAATCGTTTAAATTTTGCAGTTCTTTTTAATGAACATTACGACTGTACTTGTTTGTATGTAGGGCAGACATGGAATGTTATTACGAATAACCAGCACTTTAACACTTTAAAGAAAATAGATCTACTTCCTGGTCGCTGTTTATCTTGCTCTACCCGATTTGTTGATATGGCATTCCGGAGTATAGTTTTATTATACGTACTACTAAGGATTAGTCTATGTTACGGTAAGCATATCTTACTTAATGTGTCGTTTATCGTTTAACTTTTCAAATGTACTTCATATCCTGTAAACTAATACTGGTGCACTTTCAAGAAATCCGTGCTAATATATTCATAGGTGTAATTAAAAATTAAAGAATTGAGAGTATTGATAGATGGAAACATACTTGCCAGTACAAAATTGTACTTCATCTTCACCTAGGCCTTTTATCTTGTGATATACTCCTTCAGAGCAGCCACTGTGTCAAGTGTACTTATTGTCTAATGCTCTCTAGAGCAGACGATATTCTTCGATATAGTAGCACTTTATAGTAGTTTGATTTTGACCTTATAATCAATATGGGTCATTTTTGTTCTAGGGACAAACATTTACTATTGCTAGATTTGCTAATTATCAAGCAAGAAGTTCCCTAAATATTGATAAAATAACACTTGGTCTATTGACGGTACAAAGAGTTTGGTCTAAAACAATATCCGTTCTTCTGTTAAGGGGCATAAGATACTAACTACACCCACGTTTTGCATGATAATCTTAAATGCATCTAAATATGATATGGATCAAGTAAATAGGAAAATAGGTAAATTGCAGGAAAGAGGAGTAAGGACTGCAATACCACATTACTACATATATCGGTAATACAAGGTGTATTTTATTTAACCTTATCATTAATTGGGGACCTCCTTGGCCGCGTGGATAAAGCATTGCGCTCAAAATCACAAGGCCTCTCACCTCTAGTCGGCACGGGTTCGAATCTCGCATGCGCCCATATATGTGAGAAAGTTTGCCAGTTTACTTTTGGAAGGTTGGTGGTCTCTTCCCGGATACATTGTATCTGAGTCCTCTCCTCCACATACAAAAACTGGACGCCACCAGATAACTGAAAAGTTGTTGACTGTGGCGGAAAACAAACAATCAATCAATATTATTAATTTGTTGCAAATATTGACCAATTGAACAAATACAAAGCAGATTTGGAAGACTCTGTACTGGGATACATCGAATCAACATATACCT
This sequence comes from Ostrea denselamellosa, assembly GCA_024699665.1. Lineage (NCBI taxonomy): Eukaryota > Metazoa > Mollusca > Bivalvia > Ostreida > Ostreidae > Ostrea > Ostrea denselamellosa. The sequence continues at coordinate 3,518,078 of JAMZEH010000103.1, forward strand.
GAAAATGATTAGTGTTCATAGATACAATGTCGTCGATATATTAAAATGTCGAGTTGAAGGTTACGGTATTTTCTCTTTTATAAAAAATGCCCTCATATGGAGACGCCACCATTTCCGGTAAGAGGCTGCAAAATTTAGGCCTATGTTCGGCGCTTATGGCCTTTGAACAGGGAGGGATCTTTATCGTGCCACATATGCTGTGACACGAGACCTCGGTTTTCCCGGTCTCATCCGAAGGACCGCCCCATTTACTTGCCTCTTACGATAAGCAAGGGATACTGAGGATCTATTCTAAAAACCCAACCCGGATCCCCGCGAGGCTACAGTTGAAATGAATGTCAATGAGGTGTGCGTAAAAATGTGGGTTTCTTCACTAGTATCGGGTATGACCTCAGTTAGCAGTGATGACGGCGCGAAGGCGACGTGACATTGATTGGCAAACATTTCGGATGGTCCTCTGAGGAATATTTTGCCATTCCTCCAACAAGGCTCTCCCTAATTCTTGCGGATTCCGAGGCTGAGGCTGGCGGCTGCACACATGTCTCCCCAGCTCGTCTCACAAATGCTCGATTGGATTCAAGTCTGGCGACAACGCGGGCCAATCAAGAACGTCAATGGCATTCGTTTGAAAAACGTTTTGTGTCAATCTTGTCGTATGTTCTCGCGCATTGTCCTGTTGGAAAATTAACCCATTTCCTTGCCTATGCTGGTGCATGAATGGTGCTGAAACAGGCTGCAGAATTTCATCCACATACCTCCTAGCAGTGAGGGTTCCATTTAAAACGACCAGTTGTGACCGCAAATTGTGGTTAATCGCACCCCAGACCATGACGCCCCCCCCCCCTCCTCCAAACCTGTCGCGCTTGAAGACACACCTGTCTGTAAAACGTTCATGTAAACGATGGTAAACACGACATCTGCCATCTGCGTTGCTAACGTTAAATCTTAACTCATCTGAGAACACAGCATGTGACCAATTTTGACGTTGAGTTAGATGCTGCCTTGCCCATTGCAATCTGTACTGTCGATGATACAGTTTAAACTGTAGCCACTTATAAGGTCTTCTGCAGCAGATCCTATGGCGCTTCAAAATTCTGGAAACGGTTATAGGATGAATAAGCCTTCCTTGACGTCCAATGATTTCTCTCGCCGTGGTCGTAGCGGCCGTAAACCTATTGCGCAGATGACGTTGCCTATGAATGCTTGTTGCCATGGCATTATCACAAACGGTTGACCAGGCCTTGGGCGATCATTTATGCCTGATGGAATAGTGACAACAACCTGCTAACTGTACAAGGATGGTCATTAAAACGCCTTGCAACATCACGCTGACTAACGCATGCTTGCAGCATACCAAGTGCCTGATTGCGCATTTCATTGCTTACACGCGGCATAGTCTTGGTTTTTAATTTTTTTTTTGTTAGTAGTGTCTATGCTTTCACCAATTAAGTTGTTTTATCGCATAAAAAAAATCCTCTATTACCTTTCCATGTGTTTGAAAAAAGTCATGAAAATTTGGGCGGTACTACTCACAACGCGCAAACAATGAACACAGGCAAATCGAGAGATGAGTTTTAAAAATCAATACGATGTATGTTGGGTAAATTTTGCAATAAAAGTTTTATATGTAACGTTTTCAGTGGATAAATTAAAAGAACGTGTGTTGCGTTTTTAAAGTTCGTCAGAATATATTTTATTTAATTATACTATATAAGTAAATTTTCATCAGTAGATTAAAATGTTTGTGATATTCCTTTGCAATATTCTTAACTCTCAATGATGACGCTTATTAAGGATTTCAAAGAAAAACAAAACACCGATCGCGGTAGCTCAGTGGTTAGAGCGTTCGCTTCGTAACTGGGAGGTCGTGAGTTCAAGCCCCGCTCTTGCCATGGCCGCGTCAAACCTAAGACGAAAAATAGTTAGTGATTGCTCCTTCGCCAAACGCTCGGCATTTAGAGATGAGGATCACGGGTCTTTCGGATATGACCTTAAAACGTGTCACGGTAGGCGTTGGCATGTTAAAGAACCCTCACTGCTACGGCACTGAGTGCCAAGCATAGGTCTAAATTTGTGGTACTTCACATACAGGTGGTGACGTCTCAATATGAGTGAAAAATTCTCGACGCGACGTAAAACAAACAAACAATCAATCAACCAATTCAAAGAAAAACAGGAACCTTATGCAATATATCACCCATCTTAGCTTTCTTGTTGTGATTCTAAATAATTCTTTTCAATTTTTTTCCTGAATTTTTTACCCCATATTGTGGCCTCAAAAGATAACGACATAACCATACTTAAATTCACAAAATATGGGGATGTCTAGTTCTTATGAAGGTCAAGGTAACAAAGTCACCAATTTAAAGTTCTTACTACAACGTATGTATAGACAAAACTTTAAATAATTCTAGAGATAATGAATAGCTTATGTTTACTTAAAAGTAGGCCAAACTTTAAGATTAAGGTCACAAGGTTTTGTATATTGTATATTGTTTAACGCAGCCCATGAGAATTTTTAACTAATGGTGACATTACCATTGGTTGTGAAGGGCTGCAAAATGTAGGCCTATGCTCGGTGCTTATGGCCTATGACCAGGGAGGGATCGTTATCGTGCCACACCTGCTGCGACACTGGGCCTCGGGTTTATTTGTGGACTCATCCGAAGGACCACCCCATTTAGTTGCCTTTTATGACAGTCAAGGAGTACTGAGAATCTATTCTAATCCTCGACCAGGTCACAAGGTAAACAAAAATACTTTATTACCATTAAAACAGTTATGTCACAAAGAATGCACATATGAAATATGAGAGTCCTTTTAACATTCAAATATAAGATTAAAGTTTTAAACAGACACATACACAAGACACCAAAGATATCTCCCTCCTAACCCTTTGGTCACATGGACATTTATAAACCTTGTATTCACACAACCTGGGAACATACGCAATTGGATATGATTTAATGTGGCTCCTTGACTCTTGGAAATACTTTTTTCATTAATTTTCAGCGTATTCTCAAATAAAATTTTAATTTTCTGTTGTGGCCACACCCTACCCCTGAGGCCCCTGAATTGAATACACTTGGATTTGAACTATCAACATATGCTTGCATAGTACATATGTAATGAGACTAATAACGACATGTTGTTATTGGGATGAAGACTTAAAGATGTTTCCCAATAAATTCTTATGTAACAATTGGATCCACTAAAATGGTCCTATCTACCCCAGTGGTCATAATTTGAATAAACTAGAATTCAAACTACGTAGGGGTGCTTGCATATCAGATACGACTAATCATGGGTCTGTTGTTATTGATAAGAATTATTTTCCCATATATCCCCATGTAAAACTCTGACTTCCTATTGTGGCCTCCACTCACTTCCACCATTTGAACAAAGCTAAATATGCACTACCTGGGGATGTTTGCTTACCAATATGACTAATGACATCACTGTTGTTTTTTGAAAGTTCTTTTTAAAGATTTTTCCTTGTAAAATTGCATGCAGAACGTTGATGTCCTACTGCGTCCTCACTCTACTCCTAGTAGCCATGCTTTAAACAAATATGAATCTACGTTATATCATAAAGGTGTCATACATTTCACCTTTAACGACATAGTGGTTCATGGGAAGATTACCAATTCCCATAGATTATCTCATTTTCATTCTAAGGCCTAGTGTATAACGTAATGTAATACATCGAGGTATGACGATATAGAGGCGTGGCACCACTATATCTGTTTTGATTTCTTAATACATTGAAGCAGTGGCGGATCAAAGTTAGGATTTGTGTGAGTTTACGATGGAGACACATTTTACATCGAATGATTATGATAAACTTGTGAATGAATTTCAATGTATAATTGCAACAGCAAAAAACAAAACAAAACAAAAACAAAAAACACCCCCCCCCAAAAAAAAAAAAACAAGTAAATAAACAAATAGAAACTTAATGCCGAAATATTTCATAATCATGCTGGGGCCTCCGTGCATCGCGCTCAAAATCACAAGGCATCTCACCTCTAGTCGGCGCGGGTTTGAATCTCGATCGCGCCGATATATGTGAGAAAGTTTGCCAGTTTACTTTCGGGAGGTCGGTGGTCTCTTCCAGGGTACATTATATCAGGGTTCTCTCCTCCACCAATAAAAACTGGACGCCACCAGATAACTGAAAAATTGTTGAGTGTGGCGGAAAAAAACAATCAATCAATCATAATCATGCTGAATTACAATACATCATTGCTACATGGATATTACTTGATAAATATTCAGGATAATCAACAACTGGTTATCAAACCGGTTTTAGACACACACACACACACACACACACACACACACCTCGTGACCAAAAATTGAAGAAGAAAAAAGCAACATCAAAAGTATATTATTTGAAAATATACATACACACAAGTACAAAAAGAAACAAACAAATGAATTATTTCTGGTTTTATTAATTTTATTATGTATGAAATAGATTTCTAGGAAGAATAATTCATAAAAGTAACCTACAATCTACAAAACGCTAAAGTTCCAGTCTATTGTCCATCCCCACTCTCCATCTTCCTTCTTATAAAAGAAATTCTGGACCCGCCACTTTGGTAGACCCCAGGGGAACTTTTCTGGATCCACTCATAGAGACGTAGTTGCGATGCCTCTAAGGATCCCCTTCATCATGTTAATAGTGTTTCTTGTTTTCTTTTGCGATGCATTGTGGATTGTATTTCTTTATAGATCAGCTATCAAGAGATCGTACAGCTGTACAGAGTACAATGTGGAATTATTGTCCAGTTAATGATCCATCGTGTACACCTTACTTACCAAGCAATGCAGTAGACGGAGACATCAGTACTTGTATGAGGACTGACTGGATTGGTCCTGACTCTCAATATCCAGACAAGACAGTGTGGTGGTACGTAGACCTCGGGGACATAAGGAGTGTATACAGCGTCAGGATACAGTACAAGGACTACGGTCAGGAGTATGGTAATGATTTCTACTTATGAATAATTGTTGTGTAACACACACACAGACAGACACACACACACACACATACACACACACACAGATTGATAGATAGATAGATATCAGGATATAATGGCTATGATATATAAATAAAACTGTTAATTAAAAGAACAAGAAAGTAAACAATATGGACACACAGAAACTCAAACAGACAACTAACAGCAACAATTAATCATTGAGAAGTCCCGTACTAATTGTATCTAGGAGAGAGAGATGACACAAAGAATCACAGAAAACTGATAAAAGAGTGTGTGGTACGGCAGGTAATGGTCAAAGTCAAACAGTGGACAAATCTGGCATGAAACGTTGGGAAACTACGACTATTACAGTCTTGTCATTCCGTTTTTGTTCGAGTAAATTAAGATGTTAACTAATAAACATGGATTCAAGCTAGCAATAAATGGAAAATATGGACGTTGTGTAAGAGACAAGACCGTATGATTCGCTTTTTTCAAACATTTTGTTCTTTTTTTTGGGGGGGGGGGGTTACCATTTTTGATTATTCCTGTTATTTCATATTGATTCTTAAACTTACATGAATTGAAGCCGAGAGTATTCTTTAGGGATATCCGAAATGCACAGGTGTGGTAGGAAATATGTTTGAAGATCAGGTAATGTACAAGAAAATATTTGGCCCTGAAAGCAAAACGCTTACAACTTTGGATTAGTAGTCCTTTGGTCTATCCCAGTTTTACCCCAGCCCACACTGAGCATCAGTTCTGGAAATGGGTACAGGGAGATACCAAATATCGTGCCCGATGCATTAATAGTTTAAAGGTCATAGGAAACGATTTTTTTTCTCTGTAATCAGGGACTTTGGATCATAACTCCACATGACTAAGCTTTTTCAAAATTAATAATGACATTAACACAAAGAAATTATAACGTGTAATGGTACTCAGAAAATCGTAACCTGATTATCGCTCATTATTCCCCGAATTTGTGACATCATAAGAGATCAACATTGGTCAATTAAAACAAAAGAAAAGCCAGCTATAGACAATTTATTTTGCAACTGGAGGAGGCTTTGGATGAGGAACCGGAGTTTGTTGTACAGGGACCACTTTCAACCCATAATTAATTCAAGAGCAAGCTATGTCGACTATTGTTAATGAGAGGACGAAAAATAAGCTACATCAAAATCCTATTGATTCTAAACTGGTTTAAAATAGTGCCTGGTTTACGATGAAAAGAAATTATAATTTTCGGATAGAGAATTCTCTGGGGACAGTAATACCATTATAGATAACTACTATCTGTAATATTTGTAACCACACACCCGCAGCATCAATTTTTTCAAAGGGTGTAGAAGAGGAGGGTGCCAGAAATTCTTGTCAAGGATTACAGATAAAAAAGAATTCGCCGTATCTTTAAAATCCTAAATAGTGGCAAGGAATGTGGTGTGAGGAATATTTGTAAGCTGAAAGCTGTCTCATAATTTCTAGCAGCCTTCGATTTAAAAAAAAATGGGGAAGGGGTTGGTGAGGAGGTGAGGGAGGGCACAAGCGTTATCCTTTGTTATATGGGTTCAATTCATAACTTTCAGCTGACATTCTTCACATTCACTGCTACTACCAACAGAGAGTGTGATAATGATCATTGTTAAAACAAGGGGGAGTCCCTCTCCCCCCACTCCGTGTTCGATGTGCCTAAACCACACACCATATGTTATATTCAATCACCTATAATATATTTACTTCTATATTTAGATCTAAATAACTAATCAGAAGGGCTTCGTATGACAAAGTTAATCATATAAATACTGAATTATAAACATCCACACCTACGATCAGAATATCCTTATTTGTTTGAATAAAGTGGCAGTTAACGTTTTGGAGGATTTCCCCGTCTTCGCAGTAGGTCCGTAATCGAAAATAGTTGCAATTACGTCTGGTCCAAGATTTGATTTCTTATACCCACTTCTTTCACCTCTGTGGAATCTATACGATACTGCCCCCCCCCCCCACCCCATCCCCCTCATACACACACCTTCACGGAAAAAAAAATTATTATCATGCAATTTAAAGTTCTGGATGACATTAAAATGATTTAGATGCAGATTTTGCACCAAATCGTTCTGAACGTTGGATCCTTTGGGCCCAAGTACATTTAACACCCATCTGACTTAGTACATTACAATTAAATGCAAGCACATTGAACCATTCTGATGGATACAGTCCGTTGGTAATGTAAATAAATGTACAATGGCGTCAACTAGTCTCTTTTGATGACATCGATCAAGGGAGATAAGTCATCATGCTATTTTGATAACTGTGTACCATAGCAACATTTGACGATCTGTAGTGTGTGTTATCCTACTCTTTTGCCAATGTACTAAGTAAGTAAAGAAGAACACATTGTCGTGCAAAACAAGCATTTTTTTAAATTGTTGACTATACGTTCAAGATTATTCTTACTACGAACGATTACAGAAAACTTTAAAAGTCATTCGATAGTCATTAAAGTTATCAACATGACATTGAATAATCACGCAATGTTACCAGAATGGCATTAGTAAAGAAACATATTACACACTTTGTTGTTATTCATAATGAACACTTTTTTCCCCTTCTCAATGTTAGACAGAACCCAAACCTTTATTAATGTATTGTTCTTCAGAAATGCGACAAAGAGGAAGAATGGCAGGATTTTCGTTGTATCTATCAAACACATCTAACATTGAGAACGGTCACTTGTGTTACAAGGACGGACCAGATTTACCTCCCTTGGACTTCAGCACTACCTGTGTCACACACGGCCGTTATGTTATATTTTACAACGAAAGATTACCAGGAGTACAGTATCCTGCTGGTTACGAATTGAAGTCTTTGACAGAATTATGTGAAGTGATCGTTCTGGGTAATGTTTGCACTATCATACAACAATGCATTGCACCAGTTTCAAGATAAGCGCTCTTCTTTGTGGGAGGTCATTTAGTGATACTGTGAATGCGTAAGTGGGACTTAGTGGACCGACAGTCAGTGAGAAAGACGATCAAATGTTTAAAGCGGTGTTTCCACAAATATGTAATTGCAGAAAATACAACATAATATAAAATGCTTTATTGAAAATGAAAACATAAGCAGCAATGCCACATTTATAAGTAATATCCTGGATATGATACATAAGAGCAACGAAATAACTTGATTTTGTAAGAATTCCTTGTATTTAATTACTCTCGTAACTCTTGTCACTTTCTTAATTTGTGTATCAGTGGAATTCAGGTGACAAGATGTGCATGAGAGACTTGCATGTACTGAGGACATTCACTTATTCAGTCCCACCTCCGCATGTAAACAAACTGTTTCGCGCCTTACTGTGTACGATGGTTTTCTAAAGGGGAATAACTAGGACGCACCTCGAAACTTGCGTATTCGTATATCTGTCAAATGGGAAGTAATTGAAACATATATTCTAAATTGTTTCATTTATGAAATTCAACGGAAATTGGCCTTCCAAAATATGAGTCATTTGATACTTCCACAGTTTGAATCACGAAGTAAATTAAGCATATTGGGAAAGTTATAAGTGAATATTTGCTGAATTCCTTTCAAAATAGTTATTTCATATCTAGACCTCATTATCTGTATCCACCATTAAAACAACGATAAGAAGAATTGTTATTAAAGTGTTGACAAAATCCAAGTTAATCTATACAGTATCTGAGTTCCGTCTTTCAAGGTTGTCTAACACGTGGCCGCTATGGACAACAATGTGACCTGATCTGTCCCTCCAACTGTCAGGAACAAAGATGTCATATTGTGAATGGAACCTGTCTGGGTTGTACTGCTGGCTGGACAGGGAGATTCTGTAATAAAAGTACGGTTATAGTTTTTAATTATACCCTCCCTTTCTCTCTCATCTATCTGTCTCTTTCTTTTCTCTCTAATATTACACAAGTCAGACAACAGACGTGCACTATTTCTCGTTAACAGCTTGCCCCAGTGGATACTACGGTATAGAATGTACATCTGTGTGTCGGGGGCATTGTAGGGACGGTGTCTCTTGTAACCACACAAGTGGACATTGTGACGGTGGATGTGGAGACGGATGGCAGGGAGCTAAGTGTGATCAAGGTACATACATATCTATATTTTAAAGCTTAGACGACATTAAACAGTGCAATATTTACAATTTAACATTCATATAAATATCTTGATTCATATTGACGGTGTACGACTGAATTGATATATAATAGTAATTATATGTATACTATATGCAGAGAATTACACTTTTGCTGAGCAAAGATGAGGCAAGTCGTAGTTTAATTAAATAGTTTCTTGTTTTCTTCTCCATTTTGTTTCAATATGCCGTTGAGGAATTTAAAAAATAACTTGCATTTGGTTACAGAATTCCAGTTATATTTATCTTACATTGTTTTAATCATTTTTATATTGTATAAAATTGTTTGGCTTCTATCTCTTAGCATGTCAAGACGGAAGATATGGTCCTAATTGTATCTACACATGCAGTGGTAACTGTGTGAATAACGTACCGTGTGATAAGACAACAGGAAAATGTCAGAGCTGTAAATCTGGGTATACAGGGGACCTTTGTAACAACAGTAAGTGTTCTGTGTCATCAAAACTGTGTACCAAGTATTATACAGAAGGATCGTAAGTCAAATGATATAATTCCTATCACCTGGAAAGTAAGTAATGTCTCTTCCATCGTTATGCACTTTCATGATTATTCGTCCTCGGCTTACTTTACTGTCAGGTTCGCTTTGCCTTCGGTGGTTTTCGAAAGATATAAATTACAATGACGTCATAAGACTTCTAAAATGAATCAATAATACAACACTCCTGCTTTACCACTTACATTATTGTAATTCCAGTAAAACTGAATTATTTTGGAATTCTGGGAAATAGTCCCCCTCACTGCCTGTATTCTTATGCAGGATATGAAAACAATGGATTAAACCTTCGTTTTGTGTCGGTGCGAATCATAGATTCAGAATGGTCTATTTCTAGCTTCGTTTGTATCGTTTTGTGCTTTGCGAATCATTTGTTAAGGGCGTTCTATTTGAAGCTTGTAGCGATGGGTTTTATGGACCAGACTGTTCATACAGATGTTCCAGCTGCCTCGGTAGGACATGTAACCGTTTCATGGAAGAATGTGTCTATGGATGTGTGGATGGATACATTGGAAAAGGATGTGATCAATGTATGTTCAATTTATTTAAACTTTTCATTTTAAGATGCATGAACGAGATTGATTTCAGTTTGATTTCTGTGTGAGTGATCAACCCACCGTTCTTCATTTTTTTCAAGCGTGTAAATTTGGCCGGTTTGGATCAAACTGTTCAGAGAAATGTAGTGACAACTGTATAGACCAGTTATGTGACAAGAGACATGGGAAATGTACACGTGGATGTGTCTCTGGATGGATGGGGTTTAACTGCACTAAAGGTAAACAATTTCGAAATACTTTTAACGTTTTCATAGGGAACGATTTATTAGCTATAGCCATTAGAATCCGCATTCATGTAAATGCATAATGATTTAAATGATGTAAAGATTAATCTAACCACTGTTAGATTTGAATGTATATGCATTTGGGAGAAATATTTCAAACAATCTTATTTCTAGTGTTTTTGTCAATAAAGAAGTTTCAGCAAATTTGCCATATCGACTTCTAAGATATACAAATTTTCCTTCTGAAATATTTGCTTTGAGACAGTGTGTTATCAAACTCAGTTCCGCATGTTTAAACTCAAACCAGTATAACGTGTATGTATACTCTGCAAAAAAAGAAACGCATAATGGATTTTTTAAGATTTTAGTAGATGTATTTTGGATTATGATTTTACAATAAAAAATGTAGATATTCACTAGAATTGTTTCAATTGAAAAAAATTACAGTCCAAACCTTAGATATTGGTGGAAAAAAAGTCAGATCATCACAGTTAAGAACACTTCCTGTCACGTTTAAGTTAGTACCGTGTATGACCACCTCGAGCTGCCAACACAGTTCTGCATCTCCTTGGCATAGAGTCAATCAATGTTCTTACGTTATTGCGTGGAATTGTTCGCCATTCCTGTTGTAACATTTGACGGAGCTGATCGAGGGTCTGAGGCGGAGGTTGGCGCAGGCGCACACGTTTATCCAGTTGGTCCCATAAGTGTTCAATCGGATTCAAATCCGGTGATTTGGAGGGCCATGGTAGCACATTAATGTTGTTCTGCTGAAGGTAGTCAATTGTTAAGCGGGCTGTGTGAGGCCTAGCATTGTCATGTTGGAATAACTCCCTCTGTCGGTCAATTACGCGCATAAGGTGAGGTTGGAGAATTTCGTCTCTGTACCTTTGAGCCGTTAAATTGCCCGGGACATGTACCAGTTCTGTTTTACGGTCATTAGAGATCGCCGCCCACATCATGACGCTACCTCCACCGAAGCTATCCACTTCTTGGACTCACGAGGAAGAGAAACGTTCATTCCTGCGCCGGTATACACGGATTCTTCCATCACGTTTCTGTACCAGAAAACGGGACTCATCGCTGAACCAGATTCTACGCCAGTTGCGGAATGTCCAGCCCCTCAATCTGTTGCACCATCGGACTCTTTCTCGTCTGTGTAACGGTGTCAAAACTGCTCCAAAATACAGTCTTCTGGGTCTAATGCCATATTGTCGAAGTCGGTTGCGGACTGTCTGCGAGCTGATTCTTCTCAATCCAGGTATTCCGACTGCAGTAGCTGTTGCAGCAACGGTTCGATTCTGTAGATGAAAGACCCGGATGTAGCGATCTTGTCCAGGAGTCGTAATGCGAGGTCCCCCACTCCTCGGTCGGTCATTAGTAGAGCCAGTCTGCTGGAATCTGTTCCACAGCCGAGAAATTGTGCTCTGATTTACGTTTTCAGTTCGTGCAATCTCACTTTGGGATACTCCGGCCTGGAGACGGCCAATGACGATATTTCGAGTAGCAGGGTCCAACCTTGGCATGGCAGCATTTTAACGTTATGATGAATTCAAGCTTCAAACTTCTCCTTTTATACGCTTTAATGTAGTGGTTGAATTAAGCACAAAATTCTCGTGAAAAACGTAAGCCAAATTCCATGGCGATAGAGGTGATGTGCAATTTTAGAGAGTCGCCGAGCTAATTTGGCAGAGAGCCAAATCAAATGAACAGACCTTTAAAGTTTCATATTTACCTGTAAAAAATCAATTACTCAATTGACCATTTCAGTTTACCTGGTAAAATACATAATTTGCATTTTTAAAATTTCAAAAGGGCTATGCGTTTCTTTTTTTGCAGAGTATATTTATACGAATTACTGACTTGACACTGTGTGTGTGTTTTAGAATGTCCCTTCGGATTATTTGGACCAAACTGTAAACAATTGTGTAGTCAACACTGTGCATTCAATGACACGTGTGATAGAATGAATGGTAACTGCCCTAGAGGATGTCAACACCCATTTGAGGGTTCAAATTGCGATTTCAAAGGTACATGTAATTGCGAGGTATTTTCATGTTATCATGATATATCACATTATGACATTGACTTATTCGGTGAAGATAACGAGCAGTGATCAATTTTATAACTCCTATATAACGAGATAAAGGCTCACGTAGAGTGTATCCGGTCAACAGGGATGCTTACTCCTCCTGGGCAACTGATCCCACCCATGTATGTTCAGGGGTCCGTGTTTGCCCTACTCTTCATTTTGTATTCTTTATGGGAGTTATGAGATTGGTCACCGTTCGTTATCATTTCCTTTTCATAAATACAAAATTAATTGTAGAGCAAACACGGATCTCTGGATATACCATAGGTGGGATCACCTATACATATGAAAGTCTCTATATTGATGTCTTTTGGAGCAATGAGCAGTGTTTTAATACCCTTTATATCAGTTGTATACATCCATGGATCACCTATGATTGTTACTTGTACACAGTCGTGTATTTCATGGATTACATGGATATCAATTCGTTTTATAGTTCTGTTGGTGACGGCTTCCCAGGATAAAGATGTCCACTATGCTTACATAACTGTAATTGTTGTATTGATTGTGCTCAACATATCTACATGTGGTGCATTTCTATTGCTAAGGTATTGTCAACATCGGACGTTATATTGATATATAATTACATTGCATTATGTGTACACGTGTACACGATGTTGCTTAAGATACTCATCTGTAAATTGTAGGAGGCGACACCTGAATACAGAAGAAAAGTCGTCCTCACTTTACACCACTTATCCTACTCACCAAACAACAACGACTGACGACACGAATGCTTACCTTGAACTCCATGCAACAACGAACGATAACTCCTACCAAAATCTTTCATTTGTGCAAACTACCGAAGTCAGTGGTTGACAATGTCGGATGAATAAATCGTGGTAAAAAGAGGATAAGAACTAAGGAGCATTGGGTAGTTTCAAATGCATTTTCATGTTTTAGATGTACGGTTGTATTAATGATTTACTTATATGATATCCACATTCATGTAGCCAGTGTGAAGACCAGAACTCGGGTTCTAGCTCATATACCATTTATTTATATTATATGAAAAACCTGTAAAATTCCTTTATAACCTCATAGAAAACGTCCTCAGACACAAACATTGACAGAACAGACATAGACATTTTATATTTGCTGTCAAGTAAACAAAATATTTTTACCGGGGCATCCTGCAGCTTGAAAGCTGGCGTCTTGCCTTTTGAAGGGCTAATCTTAAAGTGCTTGGGTAAAAATACGTGTAGCGGAAATATGCTACCTGTTACATATCTGTCATTTGATTGGTCAGTGTATACTCATTCACTTGTCACATATACACATTCACTATTTACCGGTCGCGGTGGCTCAGTGGTAGAGTTCTCGCCTCGTGATCGGAAGGTCGTGAGTTCGACTCCCGGCCGCGTCAAACCTAAGACGTTAAAATAGGTAGTGATTGCTCCTTCGCTAAGAGCTCGGCATTTAGAAGTGAGAATCACGGGTCTTTCGGATATGACCTTAAAAACGGAGGTCCCGTGTCGCAGTAGGTGTGGCACGTTAAAGATCCCTCACTGCTAAAAGCCGTAAGTGCTAAGCATAGGTCTAAATTTGCAGCCCCGTCACCGGTAATGGTGATAGTCGCCGGATAGCTGAAAAATTGCTCAGGCGACTATAAACAAAACAATCAATCAATCAATCAATCATTCACTATTTACGTTGGTTACATTAAGTTATACAGAAATACAAATGACCAGTTACAAAGGAATACGAATACTAATTTCGATACCACCTTCTCTATAGTATTAGAATATTATATTCATTCTATGGGATGACATTCGAATGTTCATTTCGTATTCGGATTTTTGGTAGAGATGAGTACATTCAAAAGAAAGGTTACTTTGCTGATTTGTATTTGTCATTACTTTGAATGTATTTAAGTTACCTTTCGATCCTTCACATTTGGATCAATTAAGTCAGCAGATTGTTTTTATTGGTACTTCTTAGTTTGACTGCTTAAACGAAATCATTTCACATCAGCCTTTGATTTTCAGCAGAACCATCAGGCCCCCGAAAGCAAAAGTGTGGAGTTACTTTAAAAAAAGAGAGTAAAAACAGTCAAAAGACTTCGTGGAACTACTTTAACATTCAATGTCATTTAAAACTCAAAGATCCCATGCACGGTGTGTACTATTATTCAAAAAGCAGCCCTACCATGGAGTTACGTTAAACAATAGAGTAAAAACAGTCACAAGTCTGTACACTGTTTGTTAGGCGAAGAGAACTCCACTATTGTGGGACTACGTCTACATAATGCCATTTAAAACTCCAACATTCCATCCACGAGGTGTTTGATTAATGGTTTGTTTTACGTCCCGTCGAGAAATTTTCACTCATATTGAAACGTCGAAAGCTGTAGGTGAAGTACCACAAATTTAGAACTATGCTTAGCGCTCAGGGCTGTAGCAGTGAGGGTTCTTTAACGTGCCAACGCCTGCCGTGACAGGGGACCTCCGTTTTAAAGGTCATATCTGAAAGACCCGTGATTCTCACTTCTAAATGTCGAGCGTTCAAAAAGCAGCTCTACCTTGTACCAGCAAATTCCAATGGAACCGTGTGGAGTCTTTTTTCCTCAAAGAAACTGAATGGAACCTGAACAACTGGAGATAATGATACAGTTTATAACTTCCAATTTGATAAGAAATGAAAATTAATCTTTATTAAATATTTATGACGAGGGATTTTCCGACCTTATGAATTCAGTAGGTTCCGAACAGATAAATTCGATGATATAAAATAGAGTAAATATATGACACTAAAATGATAACTTTGTTAGATTTTGTCAAAAATCTCCTGTGTGTTTTTTTATCACGATGGATACTTGAACTTCATGATCTACAGCAAACAACCTAATAGACATATATCAGTGACGTAGTATCGATTTCATTATTTTACAATTCCATAATTATATAAATTTTGCTATTTCTTTCTACCACTGAGATTACTCACTGACAACTAAGTTGACTGGTTATTTGCATAATATTGAAAGTTCCGCTCGAGAATTCTTCACTCATATGAAGTCGTCTCCATGCAGGTGTAGCGTTGCAAATTTTAGGCCTATGTTCGGCGCTTATGACCATTGAGCAGGGAAGGATCTTTAACGTGCCACACCTTCTGTGACACGGGACCTCTATTCTTTTGCAGTCTCATACGAAGGACCGCCCCATTTAGTCGCCTCGTAGGACAAGCAAGTGATACTGAGGATCAATTCTAACCCGGACCTCCACGGGCAATAACTAAGATGATACAGGGGTTTCAACAAAGACATTTCGTTGCAAGTCAGGATTTGGTAACTCTATGGTTGTGAGGATAATCTATCTTGCAAATAGACTTTGTAGTTCAATATACTCAACTGCTGCCTGACGTGTTTCATAACCATTATTATGTCTTTATTTACATATCAATTTTGACCACGGATTTTTCCGGTCAAGATGAGATGCTTCTTCCTCCTAGACACGTAATCTCACGTCTGGAGGTTTTGTGTTTTCAGGTATCGGTGTCTTCCCTACTATATTTTTTTTATTCTGTATAAAATCTCCGAGACTGAACACTGTTATCTGATCTTTATGTATTTTTAAAAACACTGATATCAGTTGAGTATTGACACTTAATGAATCAACCTACAGATGGAAATTGACACATATATTCGTTGAATTAAGATATTTTCTCCCCCTTTGATTTGACGGTATCCATAAATGTTTAACCTAGAAAGGGAATATAATGCACAGAGATCAATTTCATAACTCCCATAAATATGAAAGCTAGGGTGGGACAAACACGGAGCCTTAGACACACCATGGTGGGATCAGGTACCTAGCTAGGAGTGAGCTTCACCTGTTAGTCGGTCACGTCGACCGTGGTTCCTGCATCTTGATCACGTAACCGAACCTAATATCATTGTTTTGCGTCGGACTAGAATGACGTTAAATTATTGGATGAAAAGCTTCACGTGACTGCCGTCTAAATTTCTTTAGACGGCGAGTAACAAAATTTAGACGGCAACATGGCGGCCGCTCATCTGCGTCTGTTTAGTATTAGTCTGTTAATAGATGAATTCATTGCATTTCTTTCTCATATTTATTAACATACAAAAATAGGTTTGGTCCTTGACAAAACAAATCACTTATTAGATTTGTTACTGACTGTCTACAGAAATATGTCTGGTTGTTCAATCCCACAGGCGGCGAGGCTAGAAACCTAATATGTAATAGTAAACCGTGTCCTTGCGTATCGAATCAGTTGAGAGTTGTAAACTCCAAATATGACAAATAATAAATATAGAAATATTGCTACACAAATATAAGAAGTTCACAATAAGGAAGCTTCAGTCATCCTTTTTGTCAGAAAGTTGAGTTGTCAGTTTGTTTCAAAAGTACAGAAGCTTTTATGGAATTTGTCTTTCTTATCCATACAGTAATTAATTATAATAGTTAGTTCGCGCAAAATTACGATAATTAGCCACAGTACATCTTTTAATCTAAGCTCCGATTGTAAAAATCTCTTGTTAATTAGTTAAGTAGCCACGACGTGCCATGTTGTTAAATGCAAAAATCTTCACTTAGCCGATTGTGAAAGTAGCTCAAGGTATATCTAATTATTCAATTTTTAATCATCATTATTTACCATAGTCAACCTTTATTTCATATTGACAAATTTCCTCGGTCTTAACATTTAATTGTATATGTTTTAACACCGCCAATGCGTTCAAATACTGATGTAAATACCCAAAACTGTAATGAGGAAAGCGAACATGAAAATACAAGTTTACACAGGCCACTGTCTACACGCCAATGGGTAAGCTTAGTCCTTTAACATCTATAGATAACGTTGCTTTTATCATAGCCGGTGCAATATTAAGTATGCATTGTTTAATCAGGAAATATATGACACATGTACCATCAATAACACAGTAAAATAAAAGTGATTAAAAATCAAATTCTAAGTACGAATCACAATTCTTTATTTCTAACGCAAGGGATTTTTTTTCAGTTGTGATGTGAACGTCGTTAGAAGAAGGAACACGACGATGTGATGAATGCAATTTGAAAAAAAAAACCACAGAACTTCGGTCGCTTTTTCAAAGCATTATGGTTTAATTTAAAATAAGAATTGCAATATTTTATTACTTATAAATGCATATTCAGTTATTTTCGATCTTTAAACATATTATAAATTTACGAGTTGGAAAGAACTGGGAGCACGATTATATGTAGTTGGGGATAGCATATTCCCAGGCCTAGGACTGCTTACAATCCTCGTTAAATAAATAAAGCATTAATTTAAATGTAGTTGCAAGGTCGTTTTCATTCGCAAGGTGTAAGTGTTTATTTTGTGAAATAATGGAGACCTGCAGTCTTTTCCATGGAGCTATCATAGGACTAGGATATGTCCTAAGTATGTCGTAGGACACGTCTTAGTCATAAGTCAGTTTCTCGAAGCTTTCCTGAATTTAGGCTTCACTATAACTTCGTCCTAACTTTAGGACAGCATAACCCCTGATCTAAGAACATTCTAAGTTTGTGTCGACATTGCAGCAGCCATGATATTGAAGCGAAGAGCTCACATAAACCGAGAAAAGATATTTAGAGACATTGACAACCCGCGAAATTACTCACGATGATGCACTAATCCGCACAACATTAGTACATCAAATTGGCCCGACTTTTAAACTAACCCACTAAGGTATTGCATGATTAAGTGGGTTTTTTTTTTTTGCATAGCATTCATCGTAAATAAAATGTACTAGAATATGAAACACGCATTGGTTCGAGTATCACACCGTTCGTTTTGTGTGTGTGTGTGTGTGTTTGTGTGTGTGTGTGTGTGTCCTTTTTTTAAATTAAAGCAGCAAATAATTTCTACAAATCTTAGTTTTAACAGAATTATTTGTCACGAATACTTGTGTATAAATAAATGTAGAGGAATAAGAATGTTCCTAAATATTAAAGGCGTTCTAATTTAGATGCTAATGAGATACCCTCGAGATACATCCTAAGATGTGTACTACGTAGATCTTAAGGTGTTACCTTTTCCCTAAGTTATATCTTAGGACATATCCTAATAAATATCGTGGGGAAATTTCATGAACATGCCTGCAGAACAGAATGCATTTCACTGTAGCTGTGCTTACCTCCTACATAATCATTCTTTTTCGCAGTTTATCTGGGTCTCTGTCCAACTGTTCCGTGTGTTTATTTGATAAAGTGAATTGACCAGTTGATAATTCTTTTATAGCAAAATTCCTATACCGACAAAAACTTACCCAAATCTTTTTTTCCACCTCTTCCTAAAGCCATTTTGTGTGCCAAATCTGGAGTTTCACTTATCTTGAACATTTATGGTAGAAAGGACCCCTCCCCCCTTCTATATCCGCTACTGATTTATAAATTTGCAAATTATGCCATCTTTTACAATTATGGTTAAGCCTTCTTCATATACTGATTTGAACTTAAGATTACTGCGTTTACTTGATCATAATGGAAGGTTCAATGCGGGTGTGACCGGTTAATAGGTGATGGTTACTCCTCCTAGGTACCTGTTGCCACCTCTAGTATTTCCAGGGGCTTCATGTCTCCCTGCTCTCAGTTGTGTATTCTTTATACGACATATGAGATTGATTGTTGCTATTTTTATACTGCCTCCCAATACCCCGTGGGGATCCTGGTTGTAGAATAGATCCTCAGTACCCTTGCTTGTCGTAAGAGGCGACTAAATGGGGCGAGATCGTAAATACCGAGGTCCCGCGTCACAGCAGTTGTGTCACGTAAAAGATTCCTCACTGCTCAAAGGCCATGGGCGCCAAGCTTAGGCCTAAATTTGCAGCCCTTCACCGGCAGTGGTGACGTCTCCATATAAATGAAAGATTCTTGAGCGGGACGTTAAATAATATTTAACCAATCAATAAATACTGCCTCCCAGTCGCGAGAAGTCCGCTTAACGGAATATTGAAATATTGTATAATGGATTTCTCATCCTGAATATCATCATCGGGGACTTTTATGAATAAAAGTGATGGTTTTACTTGTATTTTTAACATCACTTCGTAATCTGGTGTGTTTGGGAGGAACTGCTCCAACAGATGCAGTGAGAACTGTAAAGATTTGTAATGTGACCACAGATACGGTAACTGTACAGATGGGTGTCCTTCTGGATGGATGGGATTTAACTGTTCAACGGGTAAATTTTAAACTGATTATAAAAATGACATATTCATGTTCCTTATCAATTTGTGTAGCCAGTCAGCATATACATATTATTCACAATATTACACATGAACATTGTTAGATATATGCATCGTAAGTGAATGTACAATTAAAATCGTATCCAAAGTCATATTTAAAGTGGACTAAGAATTACAACATCAATAAAGATGCGGATACTAACTTTGTGGCAAAATCGCATCAGCGAGAGAGTATCTTAAAAATGAAAGTACTTCATTTCCACACCAAGATGTTATCTGTATTTTTGTGTATATTTGTTCTTAATATTTCCTGAAGAATGTGCGTACGGATGGCATGGACAGGATTGCCTAAAGGCATGCAGTGGTAACTGTGCAGACAACGTAACGTGTAACAGGTTTAACGGAACTTGTCCAAATGGATGTAAAACGTCATTCACTGGAGAGAAGTGTGACAAAGGTAATGGTAGTCGTGAATCTATTTTGATATGACTTTCTTACTTTTAATTATATTTAAAAAAATAGTAATTATGAAAACAAAATCGTTTAAAATGGAAATTAAGCTTCCTCTTTCGACATTTTATTGAACTAAAGGAGTTGAAACTATCGTATATGAAGGTATCAAATCTATCTAACTTCGTTTCTTTTAAGACACAAGATTTAGATGTTCTGATTGCACAAACTTTCATATATATATATAGAAAATAGCCCTCTATACATTGTATTAGTCGGAGCAAACTATGACTGTAGTCGGAAGTGAACATTTGATAGCATAAACATATTGGAGGCGTTTCTAAACGATGTCTTAAAAATCCTTAACATTGTATATCAATGACAGCTCCCTCTGGTTCCTCGGCGAATGATGTCCAATACGGGTATATAGCTGGCCTTGTCACATCGATAATATTCAACGTTATTCAATGTGGCATATTAATAACAGCAAGGTATCTATACAGTTACATTGAAACTTTATAAAATTCTAAAGAACCTTTAGTGAATTTCAAATCACAAAACTTTTTTTTTTAAATTAACAACATCAAAACGTATGATCTTACAACAGTTTACACGACCATACCTTACGATAAATTATAAACTAGACTTTTTGACATTCTAGACAGTTTATTCATAAAAAAAACGGTAAAAAGAACTAGTCATATCAGCGGTCATTCCAAAAAATATTTTGTTAAACATCACTCTACGCACAAGTACTCTGAAGTTGACATTAAAACATGTACAGTTCTTCATTGACAACATCGTAATCTTTGGTGATCAGGTCTTCCAACAGTCTGCTGGAATTCCTATGAGTACAAATTGTGTTTTTTGATAGCTGTCCTATTCTAAATTCTGATGAAGCAGAACTCATTCAAAAGCTTCTACATGAGAAGAAAGAATCTCTTGTGTGGCCATCAATTCGACATTTAGATAAATCGGCGACGTTTTATCTATTAACAATGATCATTTTCATTCATATGTCGATTTGATATATCGCAGTGAACCTGAAACAAACACATCACAGATCCTTCCATATCTGCTTCGTACTTAGACGTTTTACTGAAAGTGAACGCTGACGGCAAACTGACAACTCAACTTTATGCTTGTGCTGCATATGATCAGTTTTTAAATCAAGGCAGGCTACTAACAAAGACGTTGATGTTACAGTGGTTTGTACAGTCCCGTCTAAAGTCAGCATTTCGTAGATTTTATGGTTGTTATAACGATCTAGTTTGCTAGTACAACTTTCCATTAGGTTGACGTGTTTCATATCAATTGATTGGCCGTTCTTAGCACACTGATTCTGATTACGGGTTACTCCGTTTACCTGATAGGGATGCAGGGTTCACGACGGTGTGATCGGTCGACAGTTGATGATTACACCTAATATACACCTGATCCCACCTCTGTTATGACCAAGGGTCCATTGTTGCCCAACTCTCTGATTTGTATTTCCTATGGGAATTACGAGATTGAATACTATTAGTTATCATAGCTTTTTCATTTGGTAAAATTAAGGTAAAGATACGTAGGTTATTTAAAAAACATCTAGTGTAAAACAACGTGTACATCATGAAGAGAAAACATTCATATATCGTTTGAATGTGCCCATCTAATATAGTCTTGACATATCTAATTATCGTTTGAATATTGTAAGGACATTTGAAGTCTTATTTTTGTATTAATTGAATCAATTCAACAACAGGTATGGAATTAGGAGAAAAACACTAAACCACAAAACTAAAACCTCAATACTTTTTAAAAGCGCAAAATTCGATTTTACAATATTTGTACAGATCATGTTTTTCAGGAGACAATACTTGAAAAAAGGAGAAAGGTCTTCCTCGCATTATGTAAGCCACGGCAATCAGACAACAGTAACGACTGATGATATCCACACATATCAAGAACTCCATGCATCACTAAATACTAACTCTTACCAAAATCTTTCATTCGGAAATGATTTGTGAATTCCGTATGGACAACACGAGCTAGTGACAGTCAACTAATTATAACGAATTGATATGTCATTGGAGTTGTTGGAATGACAGTAAATATTCACAGTTGGGGCAATGTATGCTTTGTGATGTTGAGAGAGAGAGAGAGAGAGAGAGAGAGAGAGAGAGAGAGAGAGAGAGAGAATAACAAAACTGGCTTTGTGTGTTTTCAGAATACGTGCATACAATATCGGGAACAAATATTGATTCCGTAATGTTTTAACATGTTGATATTATTTTGTGTGCATCTAAAAATTATAAGCTATCTGCATTCCTAAGCGTCACTTTTATGCCACATGTAAAATGAATACATTGACTATTTGAATTATTATTCATCATAAGATATGTTGTTTCCATTGCATGTTTGTATTACCATTCATTTGATTCGATATCACGGAATAACCTGATCAGTTCTACATGTATAATAAAATATGCATATCAGTATAATTTATTGCACAGATCATACAGTATGTTACTAAATACAGAAATGTCATTTTCAAACAAAAGTTCTAAATCAATATAGATTACATTAGATGGTTCACTACCAAAATGCAGTGCTTTTTGATTTTGCATGTTACGCGGAATAGAGGTATCTATTAAATAATGGAAGTGTGTTACAGTGTATCATTTGTAGAGAAATAGTTCGTTTAAAAAAAGTGTCCCACAAAGGTATATTTATTTTGAAACAATTGAAACAACACAATTCTGAATTAAAGGTGATTTTCGAATAAAGTAGTGTGTTGGATATTAACATACCTTTTAATATTTCAAATGAAATGGTGTGTCATCATTATGTATTGATAGATTTAAAGAAAAGTATAACAACTTTGTTCCCAAAAAGATTTAAAATGAAATCTCTCTAGGAAACAGACCCATATCTTTTCCCAATTTTAATTGAGAAACAATGTACAACGTCCTAGAAAAGCGTATTCAGATTTTTTCCCCACAATCACTGACACTTTGGGCGATCTTAAAAATAGATGAATGGGGAATATTATATTAGAACTATTCTTGAACTCATTGAGTTCGAAATTAAGGCATTCTAGATAAACTGTAATTGATTTAAATAATATAATGTCTAGAATAATAACATTGTGAGTGTATTTGAAAATTGACACAATACAAATGGGAAAAAACGTGCACAAAGATCAATGTCCCCACCGACCTTAAGCACTCCAGGTAAATTACACGTGCTGAATAGAACACGCCTACTTTTCAGGTAATCTTTCGGTGACACAAATTGGGCCTCTAACCTGGAATTCCACCTTGGTTATTTAGAAACAAAAATGATATTTTGAATTTGTCTTCGTTATTATTTAATGCATTCTAACACAAAATACATCTTTGTTTGTGATTAACTTATCAAAAATACCATGCAATACTATATTATATGCTTCTGAAACACTGTCTTCCTGCAATGAATTATTTCATTATTTTTTTTTTTTATTTTGATAACTTCCCAGGGTCTGATTACATGAGAGCCGAAACACAAGTTCACTGGTACTGAATTCTATTTTTAGATCGAGCACAGCTTTCCGTTGTACATCGTCAACAGTTATCGTTCTTCTTACAACCTAATTAATTTGGCGCAGTTGTTTGTTTTTGTTAAACGTTTAGGAAGAACTTGATTCTGGAAAAGGATATTGTATTTAGCATTTTGTTGTAGAAAAAATATATTTTAGCTTTTTATTTTGTAAAGTTTATTAACAAGTTGTTTTTTGTGTTTCGTTTAGATTTCTTATTGTTTTAGTCTGGTCCGATTTCAGCTAAAAAGAACTTCTAACGGCAAATTATTATTATTTGGTTCAACATAACTTTTTAACCTAATTTGAGTATGCTGAATCTGAAAAAATATGTTGAACTTCATGAAAATGGCGTTAAATAGGTCAAAATGGCGATTCAAAATGGCGGACAGTAATTTTTTTCAAATCGTTTTGAAACGCGCATGTAGAAAAAAAAATGTAAAAACTATGATTACAAAATACAATAGCATCGAGAAAAAGATAGAAATAAGCATGCGACCCTAAAAAAGCCATTGCACGAAAGAAAACCCGAATTTTCTCTGTTTTTCCTCAAAATTCAACGTATACTGTTCCTACATTGTTCTTTGCTTGTGACTTTGCACTTACAAAGGTCCATGCACAGCAAATTGTTACGCTTGCACCCACACCTCAATGTTTTACAACCTGTTGTGCAACTACATGCAATCAAGTCTAAACAAGATTCTGGAATTGGGTCTAAAGTCATCAGAATAGGCACTAGAATACCTTCATTCAACTTCCATCCCATCTCAGTTGGAGATGGTAATGTGGGGTTACTTATATTTGCTTGTCTCCATACCAGCGCTTGATAATGTGCACGTTTAATGTGCAGATGCAAGGCATCGCTAGTGGGGGGCATGTTTTCGGGGCTCTTGGATTTTCCGAATAAAATGTTCCTAACCGAGTCAGTTGACGACACTGTGCCCTGGTTATACAGCTTGCATACGAACTTTTCACAGTCGACTATTTTCTGTTCAGTTAAATTGCCCTCTCCAAAACCCCCAAGAAGCCCAACATTGTCTTTGTAAACCTTAAATCCAGTTTTTTTGGATATCCCAAAGAAAAAAGAAGTTGTGTCACATCCAGTCAGAGCATGGAATGCTAACAGATTCGTGCACATTTCTGGAGAGGTAAAGGTTTTCTCTACAACAGCATGAATAGGAATGTTCTTGGGCTTTGCAGATGTTCCAGCAACCATCCACAACTGTATATTTATTTCTGAAAAGAAAGATACAAGTAGCAGTAAAACATCAGTATCAGATGCTAGTACAACAACTGAACTGCAAGTGGATTCTTTCGCACAATGTATGGCATGAAGAACTATTCTAGTATCTGCCTCTTCATGTGACGCATGTAGGGCAGATATATCGAGGAATTCGTCATTGCATTTAACGCTATTCTCATCGAGAAACCCACCAGCAGTAACAACAGTTTTCTCTGTGGGTGCATGAAGAATTATCTGCTCAGATAAAAAGGCAGCTAGGTCTTTCTTGTTGTCATTCAAAGACAAAAAAGCTGAAAAGTTATTCGGGAGTGGCACATCCTTATTTTCAATAACCCTTCTAACTGGCTGCTGCCCTTTTGCCCTACGAGAACGAGTGCCCGATTTTATAGATTGTTCCCTGTAACGGTCGAACAGAACATCAACTCTTGAATACATGGCCCCTTTTCTCACCACAGTGGAAACAAACTCATCTGCAAAGTCTCCAAATGTTTTCATGCCATGTGTTTTCATGCTCTGAACTAAAGCCTGGCCATCTATGATCAAAGCTGGTGATTCGCCTACATTTTCGACTCGCGCCCTTACATCAACATCTTGAAGTATGTCTTCTAAAACAACAGATTTGTTTCCAGACTTTAGTGCACCGCTGGTATCCGCTATAGATATCGGCACAGGAAGGAGCTCGTGTTTCAAAATCTGCTCTAAATCAACCTCTCGTCCGGCCTTATATGCAATGACAAGTCTCTGCAGTATGTTCCGATCTGCCTTTAGAATTTTTTTCTTTTCCACAGCTTTTGGTACAACTTGTACCTTGTATAAGGAGTCAAATGTTAATGAGCAGCTTTTTTTCAGAACACTTCTCAAAGGAACTTGTAAACTACTTGTTTCTATGTTTGGTATCAGACGATCTTTTACGAAATTCTCTAATGATATCTGTCCCAAATTTGCTGCAGAAAGTAAGGACTCCTTGATCATATCTGTAGCTTTGTCTTTTGTAACTATATTGATCAGTTGATCTCTTTCGTACAAAAGGTCAAATACTCTAAACCTTTTCATTGCATCAACGAGCGAATCCTCATACACTGCATCAGTAACTTGTCGACTCTTTGATGCGTCCTTGTGTGTGAGAATGTCATCTGGATTCACATCGTACATCACCTTTGTAAGAAGACTTATATGAGATCTCAGATTGTAGGAAAGGGACCACCTACTGAGAGCAGATGGAGTCCTAGTAATTCCTACAATTCCACCACCTTTCTTACCCGTGGCGTTTAGCCATTCTTGACTTTGGTCTGGGTCAACTTGATTGAAAGTTCCAGCACTTCTCTTGACGACAAAATTTCCATCCTGAAACTCTGATAGTACTTCAATAGGCAATTGGTGGCAATCAGCAAGATACACACTACCCCACCTAGCATAATTTGTATGGTCATATCGGAAGAACCATGGGAGCATTGAACGGAAAGACTTCAAATATAAATCCCAAAGCCCATCTCTTTCTCACTTTGTAAACATTAAAAGGATAGAAACCATGTCCAAATATGACCACCAAAACAGGACATTTGGGTTGTCAATTTCCTGTCTGAAACTTGAAAAATACTCTTTGAAAACAGGATTTTGCAGTTGGTCAATGCTAGAAAGTATGTCTTGCTGTTCAGTCATGATGCCATTCAATGTTTGCGAATGATCAACATTTTTGGTAGATACAAATAACACAAAGTCTGGCAGTAAAATCTTCCAGATTGATTGAGCAGTAATTTTATGGGCTCTCATGCCACGACTGTAGTGCTTTCCACCTAATACATTTTCAGCAGCCACAGGTCCTAATAACTCGCATTCCATCCACAGTTCATGCAAACCAGAACCTCTCATATGATCTCCTATACATTTCATGAAATTCATAGCTATATGTAAGCCACCCATTCTTGGAACAAGCCTGTCTCTATACTCAGGAACTGACCATTTTAAATCCATCAACTTAAAGTACAAAGCTTGATCAACTGTAATAACTGTATGACGTTGACCAAGATGCTCAGATATGTGCATGCATTTCTGGACAACTGTGTTAAGTGTATCCATTTCATGAGCAGGTGCTTGTACAATAGGCATGTAACCAACAAGTGTGAGATCCGGGTTTTTACTACTGACAGACTGATTATGTCCTGACCAACTAGCTGGGACTCTCTGCTTATGTCTGTGCAAATGAAACGCCAATTCATTAGCAAACTCTTGAGAGGACAATTGATTCTCTGAGTCAGAAGGTTGGAAGATATCTAACGTAACTGGTCTGGGATAGTGAGGTTGTGATTTTCCTTCTACTATTGGGGAAATGACAATACTGTCCATCTGAGGAGGTACCTTCAATGTCTCATTTGAAGATGGACTTATGTGCTGAAGGTTAATGTCATTTCCCGACCCTCGTTGCCAACATGCTATCTGCGTTGCATGGAATGTTTCCTTGCCATCCAGTGTTGAATCACTAATATCAATATTGTCAGCTGTAAAGTGTGTGAAAACGCTTGGCTTTAAATTCGAGGGAAGGAAATGTCCAGTCCTTTCGTCCATAGACTGAAGGCTTTCCTCTGCAAGCCCAGTGTCAACACGCAGAACATCTTTATAACTCAGGGTGTGACCAGCACTATTAAACAAGTTTAACAGCTGTTTTGACCTTGTCATTTGATGCAAGTTGCATGCAAGGCCAATATGCTTTGGAGTCCACTTTTTTCCATTACTTACCCCATACACAATATCCTGAGCTACGCTCACTATTTTCTTCTGTCTGCTGCAATCTGGATTGTCATTGCCATCAGTACAATCAAAGACCTCTTGTCCGCCATAAAGAAGATTCAGAAACATGAGGATACTATCTGGGACACAACTTACGGCATCAGCCTCACAAACATTCAAACCCATGTGACCAGGTCTATCTTGCAGGTCTGATCTTAATCTTAGTGCAACATGTACCAGTTCATGAAATGAGTTGTGTGGAGGTTTATAACATGGCATAGTGAGTAATTCGTCATCCATGGTATCTTGGTCATCATGAAACATATCTCCAAAATGAGATTTAGAAAGAATATGGGGCACTAAAAGAGTTTCGCGTTCAGATACTGCTCTATCGAGGGGACGAAGAAACTGGAAGATATTCTGCACCTTGGCTTGCAGATTTTCTTTAAACGTTGATCTACGAGTGATAAAAGACTGTGGCATTTCAGATCCTACCTCTTCTACCAACTTGGAGTACCTGTTCCATGTATCAGAGAGCTGTAAGATTTGGCACTTGCTGGCTGCGTACTCCAGTTCTCGAACAAGAAATATCATGGCCAGATCTTCACATTTTGACTCCTTTTCTGTTTTTTGTGTATCATACTTAAAAGCATTCATGCATTTTAGATGGTACTTACCCTCTGCAGCTATCAAATCGCTAACGTTTCCTAACTTAACACGAAGTATGTTGTCATACTTTGCATTTTTAAGAACCATGTCGCTAACAGAAAATGTTGTAATGTTGAATAGCTTCTGTTTAATTTGTTGTTGACAAAATATGCATAACTCCCAATCTATTGGTGTAGATGCATTTCGCAAAGTTCGGGATGCTGCTGCAGAAGGGTGTGAGCAAGATGACGTAGACGGTACATCATCCTCTGTATCGACGTTGATTGTATCAGATGTGTTTGTAAGCAAACATGCTTTTCTTTCCATTAACTGAATTGGTCTGGGGTGAGTAAATGCACTATAGCATTTCCTATGACATAGAACTCTATCATTCGGACTTAATTTTTCTATTCTGTCAATGGCATCATAGTTCCTTACGACGAGATGCCCTCTCGGTCAACGTTTCGATAGACTTTTTGCTTTTTAATTCTAACGTGTCTGTCTTTTTCTCCTGACATATAACACACAAATCTGTATCTATTTGATAACTTCGCTTAAGTGATCGTTCAGTCATGATTTCTAATCAATGAGTGGTGAGATATGACAAGCCTATAACCTCGGCCATCAGTTTTATACCTTATGTCAGAATCATTTGTTAATTCGATCCTCGATTGTGTCGGTCGCGCTATTGTGAAAACCATTGAACACTGTGTTGAATTTCAAGTGCATTTATATCATAAAGTATGCAATACGTTAACTGAATAATTTGCACAATTAGAAGGAAATAAGCATTAAATATCATATCAAAATGCATATATATACTGTGAGTTAATTGGGATCTAATCGTTTTTTTCACAATTTTAATTGTTTAACGAACATTGAACAATTTATTCTATTTTTCAGACACATATAAGTTTAGTACAAGCCTTTAAATTGCTTTAATTTGCAATAAACTTTTTTAAAATAAAGCCATATAGATAATTTTGCAAATTTCAACACCGCCATTTTGAATCGCCATTTTGACCTATTTAACGCCATTTTCATGAAGTTCAACATATTTTTTCGGATTCAGCATACGCAAATTAGGTTAAAAAGTTATGTTGGACCAAATAATAATAATTTGCCGTTAGAACCCATTTCTAGCCTCTTTTTTCAAAATCTGGACCAGACTATTTCAGCAACAACTGGGGGTGTACTAGTGTGTACTATATCATTAGATTCAATTTGGCGGCTGTGTGGTGAACGTCCGATTTGTACCAATAACAAAATACTAGAACGTGTCGGTAGGTTTCATATTTTAAAATCTAGGATTTGATCTGTGTCGAATTTATTTCCTTTACACAACAACCCTTACTTGGCATTGCTTTGTGTTCTTATTTAATCCAAAGTTCAGCTAACGACAGCATGAAATTATTGTTTTAGGCCTACTAGTTTCTACAATGACCTGGAATTTATCACTTGGATTGGAATACGCAGAAGCCGATACATTTGTACTAAGAACGATAACTCATTAGTACACACTACTGAGACATCACAAACATTAAGTGAAGTCTCACAAATGTTGAATGGTAGCACTAATAATAGTGAGAGCTATCTAGATATCTTACGAATGCTTTCTGTGATACAAGACCTCAGTCTTTAATGACTTTCAGATAGGTTAAGGACGTTTATCACAGATATTCTATATGTAAAATGCATGAAGATTCTAAGTTTAGAAAGGTAACAAATAGTTCATTACTAAACACAACCCTAATTTCTGTATATCGCCTTATACATGTGTGTCGATAACAATGCTATACTCTCTTACGTAGCAACGTTGATGATTTTTTTAACTCTGTTGTCAATTTCATGTAGACAATTCTTGCCGTGTTGTGAGTGTATCGCACTTATGCAAGGAATTAACCATTATTTCAGTCTAAACACAAGAACACTTGTTTATGATAATGTTTATTTTCTCGTTAAAATTGGATACTAGCGTTTTAGCGGGATCTGGCTATGGGGGAAGTGATATACATGTATGTTGTAGTACGAATAATGTATTTAATTGTAATATAAAATAAAAGGAAGGGCATTTCTAAGTGAATAATGTTGTAACAAGTTATGCTCTTCTTTATATATTGTTACCATGACCAGATCTTCGTC
Organism: Ostrea denselamellosa; assembly: GCA_024699665.1. NCBI lineage: Eukaryota > Metazoa > Mollusca > Bivalvia > Ostreida > Ostreidae > Ostrea > Ostrea denselamellosa. Next base: position 3,548,555 of record JAMZEH010000103.1, read on the forward strand.
AACTATGACGCTCTGATTCCTATCTATTAACAAAATCATATGTGCTTGTTCGCTTATGAGAGATAAAAAATGTACATTCAATAAAATGGACTACATCTACATTTATATGATCAAAACAGTAGCATTTCAATATATGTATATATCTGGCATACTATTGGACAGGGGTTATCACTTCGAAAGAAAGCATGTACACTATCTCTATTAATGATTATTATTAGCATTCGTTAATTTTATGTCCTTTTGAGAATCGTTCACTCATATTGAGACGTCACCAGCTGTAGGTGAAGTAACATAAATTTAGACCTATGCGTAGTGCCCAGGGCCGTAGTAGTGAGGATTCTTTAACGTGCCAACGCCTGCCGTAATATTAAGTGAATAATATTCCATTTTGAAACACTTTTAGACAGAAATAAGATGCTAATCCTTTAATGAATCATTTAAATTTTGCAGTTCTTTTTAATGAACATTACGACTGTACTTGTTTGTATGTAGGGCAGACATGGAATGTTATTACGAATAACCAGCACTTTAACACCTTAAAGAAAATAGGTCTACTTCCTGGTCGCTGTTTATCTTGCTCTACCCGATTTGTTAATATGGAATTCCGGAGTATAGTTTTATTATATGTACTACTAAGGATTAGTCTATGTTACGGTAAGCGTATCTTACTTAATGTGTCGTTTATCGTTTAACTTTTCAAATGAGCTTCATATCCTACAATCTAATATTGATGCACTTTCAAGAAATCCGTCTTGATATATACGTAGTTATCAATTAAAAATCAAAGAACTGAGAGTATTGATGGATGGAAATATGCTTGCCAGTACAAAATTGTACTTCATCTTCACCTAGGCCTTTTATCTTGTTATATACTCCTTCAGAGTAGCCACCGTGTCAAGTGTACTTATTGTCTAATGCTCTCTAGAGTAGACGATATTCTTCGATATAGTAGCAGTTTATAGTAGTTTGATTTTGACCTTATAGTCAATATGGGTCATTTTCGTTCTAGGAACAAACAGTTACTATTGCTAGATTTGCTACTTATCAAGCAAGAAGTTCCCTAAATATTGATAAAATAAGACTTGGTCTATTGACGGTACAAAGAGTTTGGTCTCAAACAATATCCGTTCTTCTGTTAAGGGGCATACACGCACGTTTTGCATGATAATGTTAAATGCATCTAAATATGATATGGATCAAGTAAATAGGAAAATAGGTAAACTGCAGGAAAGAGGAGTAAGGACTGCAATACCACATTACTACATATATCGGTAATACAACGTATATTTGGGATACATCGAATCCACATCTACCTGAAAATGATTAGTGTTAATAGATACAATGTCGTCGATATATTAAAATGTCGAGTTGTTGGCCACGGTGTGTTCTCTTTTATAAAAATTGCCCTCATCACGACTTTAAAATCTGTCTGTGTTGACATAATTTCTACAAAATTTGAGTGTAAAATAAGCTATATTATATACCGACGGACTTTAAAACCGCAACACTTGAAAATATTATATGTTATCAATTTGTTCATATATCTAATAAGCAAATTCATAGGTATATTATAAACCATGTTAACTGCACACTATTCTTTAATTTCGAACATCATTTTATTCACAGTTGATTAATGATTATATATTGTTTAATGTCCCGCTGAAGAAGTTTTCACTCATATAGAGACGTGACCATTGCCGGTGAAGGGCTGCAAAATTTAGGCCTATGTTCGGCGTTATAGACTTTGAGGAGGGAGGGATCTCTATCGTGCCACACCTACTGTGACACGGTACCTTGGTTTCTCCGGTCTCATCCGAAGGACCGCCCCATTTAGTCGCCTCTTACGACAAGCGAGGGGTACTGAGGATCTATTCTAACAACACAACCCGGATCCCCGCGAGGCTACAATTGAAATGAATGTCAATGAGTGGTGCGTTAAAAATGTGGTTTTGTTCACTAGTACCGTGTATGACCTCAATTAGCAGTGATGACGGCGCGAAGGCGACGTGACATTGATTGACAAACATTTCGGATGGTCCTCTGAGGAATATTCTGTCATTCCTCCAACAAGGCTCTTCCTAATTCTTGCGGATTCCGAGACTGAGGCTGGCGGCTGCACACACGTCTCCCCAGCTCGTCCCACAAATGCTCGATTGGATTCAAAGCGGGCCAATCAAGGACGTCAATAGCGTTCGTTTGAAAAACGTTTTGTGTCAATCTTGTCGTATGTTCTTGCGCATTGTGTTGTTGGAAAATTAACCCATTTCCTTGCCTATGCTTCTCCATTAATGGTGCTAAAACAGGCTGTAGCATTTCGTCCACCTACTTCCTAGCAATGAGGGTTCCATTTAAAACGACCAGATGTGACCGCAAATTGTGGCTAATCGCACCCCAGGCCATGACGCCCCCTCCTTTAAACCTGTCGCGCTCGAGGACACAATTGTCTGTAAAACGTTCATGTAAACGACGGTAAATTCGACATCTACCATCTGCGTTGCTAACGTAGACTCATCTGAGAACACAACATGTAACCAATTTTGACGTTGAGTCAGATGCTGCCTTGCCCATTGCAATCTGTACCGTCGGTAATGCAGTTTAAACTGTAGCCTCTTATAAGGTCTTCTGCAGCGGATCCCATGGAACTTCAAAATTCTGGAAACGGTTCTAGGATGAATAGGCCTTCCGTGACGTCCAAGGATTTCTCTCGCCGAGGTCGCATCGGCCGTAAACTTATTGCGCTGATGACGTTGTCGTATGAATGCATGTTGCCATGACGTTGTCACAAACGGTTGGACAGGTCTTGAGCAATCATTTAGGGATCCTGTCTGATGGAATCGTGACAACAACCGGCTAACTCTACAAGGGTGGACATTAAAACGCCTTGCAAGCTCACGCTTACTAACGCATGCTTGCAGCATACCAAGTGCGTGATTACGCATTTTATTGCATACCAAGTGCCTGATTGCACATCTCATTGCTTAAGCACGGCATAGTCTTGTTTTTGAATTTTTTTCTGTTACTCGTGTCTATGCTTTCACCAATAAAGTTGTTTTATCGCGAAAAACTCCTTTATTACCTTTCCACGTGTTTGAAAAAAAGCCCTGAACATTCCATGCGATGCTACTCACAACACGCAAACAATGAACACAGGTAAATCGAGAGATGAGTTTTAAAAATCAATACGATGTATGCTGGGTAAAGTTTGCAATAAAAGCTTTATATGTAATGTTTTCAGTGAATAAATTAAAAGAACGTGTGTTGCGTTTTTTAAAGTCCGTCAGAATATATTTAATTTATTTATGTTATATAAATAAATTTTCATAAGTAGATTAACATATTTGTGATATTCCTTTGCAATATTCTTAACTCTCAATGATAACGCTTATTAGGGGTTTCAAAGAAAAACAGGAACCTCATGACGATATCACCCATCTTAGCTATGTTGTTTTGATTTTAAAGAATTCTTTTCAATCTTTTTTCCCTGAATTTTATTACCCCATATTGTGGCCCCAAACGATAACGACATAACCAAACTTGAATTCACAAAATATGGGGATGTCTAGTTCTGGTGAAGGTCAAGGTAGCAAAGTCACCAATTTAAAGTTCTAGCTACAACGTATGTATAGACAAAACTAGAGATAAAGAATAGATTAGGTTTACTTCAAAGTAGGTCAAACTATAAGATTAAGGTCACAAGGTTTTGTATATTGTATATTGTTTAACGCCGCCCATGAGAATTTTTAACTCATATGGTGACATTACCAAGGGTGGTGAAGGGCTGCAAAATTTAGGCCTATGCTCGACGCTTGTGGCCTATGAGCAGGGAGGGATCCTTATCGTACCACATCTGTTGTGGCATTGGGCCTCAATTTTTTGTGGACTCATCCGAAGGACCGCCCTAATTAGTCGCCTCTTATGACGGTCAAGTGGTACTGAGGATCTATTCTAATCCTCGACCAGATCATAAGGTAAACAAAAATACTTTACTACCATGAAAGCAGTTATGCTACAAAGAATGCACACATGAAATATGAGTCCTTTTAACATTCAAATATAAGACTAAAGTTTTAAACAGACACATAGACAGGACACCAAAGATATATCCCCCCACCCCTTACCCTTTGGTCACATGGACATTTATAAACCTTATATTCACACAACCTGGGAACATATGCAATTGGATATGATTTAATGTGGCTCTATTACTCATGAAATTTCTTCTTTTTTTTTTTGGTTACTTTTCTGCATATTCTGATATAAAATTTTAATTTTCTAGTGTGGCCACACCCTACCCCTGAGGGCCCTGAATTGAATACACTTGAATTTGAACTATCAGCATATGCTTGTATATTACATATGTAATGAGACTAATAACGGCATCCCGTTATTGGGATGAAGACTTAAAGAAGTTTCGCAATAAGTTCTTATGTAACACTTGGTCCTATCTACCCTAGTGGTCATGACTTGAATAAACTAAAATTTAAACTACTTAGGGGAGCTTGCTTATCGGATATGACTTATCACGGGCCTGTTGTTATTGATAAGAATTATTGTCCCATATATCCCCATGTAAAACTCTGACTGCCTATCGTGGCCCCAACCACTTCCACAACTTGAACAAAGCTAAATATGCACTACCTGGGTATGTTTGCTTACCAATATGACTAATAATATCATTGTTGTTTTTGGAAAGTTCTTTTTAAAGATTATCCTCGTAAAATTGTATGCAGAACGTTGATGTCCTACTGCGTCCTCACTCTACTCCTAGTAGCCATGCTTTAAACAAATATGAATCTACGTTATATCATAAAGGTGTCATATATTTCATCCTTAACGGCATAGTGGTTCATGGGAAGATTACGAATTTCCATACATTATCTCATTTTCATTCTAAGGCCTAGTGTATAACATAATGTAATACATCGTGGTATGACGATATCGAGGCGTGGCACCACTATCTCTGTTTTGATGTCATAATACACTGAAGCAGTGGCAGATCAGAGTTGGGATTTGTGTGAGTGTACGATGGAGACACATTTTACATCGAATGATTATGATAAACTTGTGAATGAATTTCAATGTATCAATGCAACAGCCAAAAAAAAAAAAACAACAACAACAAAAAACAACACAAAAAACAAAAAAACCACCCTCTCCAACCCCTACCCCCCAAAAAACAAAAGAAAAAAAAACAAGTAAATAAACAAATAGAAACTCTGTATTATTATACAAAATGCTGAAATATTTCATAATCATTCATACATGGATATTATTTGATATTCAGGATAATCAAAATCTTGTTATCAAACAGGTTTTAGACACACACACACACACACACACACACACAGACACACACACACACACACACACACACACACAGACACACACACACACACAATCACACACACGCACACAGTCACACACACACATACAATCACACAAACACACACACACACACACCCCTCGTGATTAAAAATTGAAGAAGAAAATAAGCAACATCAAACGAAGATCATTTGAAAATATACATACAAACAAGTACAAAAAGATACAAACAAATCAATTATTTCTGGTTTTATTAATTTTATCATGTTTAAAATACATTTAATAGGAAGAACAATTCATAAAAATAACCTAAAATCTACAAAACGCTAAAGTTCCAGTCTATTTTCCATTCCCACTCTCCATCCTCCTTCTAAAAGAAATTCTGGATTCGCCACTTTGGTAAACCCCATGGGACATTTTCTGGATCCACTCATAGAAACGTAGTTGCGATGCCTCTAAGGATCCCCTTCATCACATTAATAGTGTTTCTTGTTTTCTTTTGCGATGCATTGTGGATTGTATTTCTTTATAGAACATCTGTCGAAAGACCGTACAGCTGTACAGAGTACAATGTGGAATAGTTGTCCAGTTAATGATCCATCATGTACACAATACTTACCAAATAACGCAGTAGACGGAGACATCAGTACATGTATAAGGACTCAATGGATCGGTCCAGACTCTCAATATCCAGACAAGACAGTGTGGTGGTACGTAGACCTCGGGGACATAAGGAGTGTATACAGCGTCAGGATACAGTGCAAGGACTACGGTCAGGAGTATGGTAATGATTTCTACTTATGAATAATTGTTGTGTAACACACACACACAGACAGACACACACACACACATACACACACACATACACACACAGATAGATAGATAGATAGATATCAGGATATAATGACTATGATATATAAATAAAACTGTTAATTAAAAGAACAAGAAAGAAAACAATATGGACACACAGAACTCAATTAATCATTGAGAAGTCCCGTACTAATTGTATCTAGGAGAGAGGTGACACAAAGAATCACAGAAAACTGATAAAAGAGTGTGTGGTACGGCAGGTAATGGTCAAAGTCAAACAGTGGACAAATCTGGCATGAAACGTTGGGAAACTACGACTATTACAGTCTTGTCATTCCGTTTTTGTTCGAGTAAATTAAAATGTTAACTAATAAACATGGATTCAAGCTAGCAATAAATGGAAAATATGGACGTTGTGTAAGAGACAAGACCGTATGATTCGCTTTTTTCAAACATTTTGTTCTTTTTTTGGGGGGGGGGGGGATTACCATTTTTGATTATTCCTGTTATTTCATATTGATTCTTAAACTTACATGAATTGAAGCCGAGAGTATTCTTTAGGGATATCCGAAATGCACAGGTGTGGTAGGAAATATGTTTGAAGATCAGGTAATGTACAAGAAAATATTTGGCCCTGAAAGCAAAACGCTTACAACTTTGGATTAGTAGTCCTTTGGTCTATCCCAGTTTTACCCCAGCCCACACTGAGCATCAATTCTGGAAATGGGTACAGGGAGATACCAAATATCTTGCCCGATGCATTAATAGTTTAAAGGTCATAGGAAACGATTTTTTTTTCTCTGTAATCAGGGACTTTGGATCATAACTCCACATGACTAAGCTTTTTCAAAATTAATAATGACATTAACACAAAGAAATTATAACGTGTAATGGTACTCAGAAAATCGTAACCTGATTATCGCTCATTATTCCCCGAATTTGTGACATCATAAGACATCAACATTGGTCAATTAAAACAAAAGAAAAGCCAGCTATAGACAATTTATTTTGCAACTGGAAGAGACTTTGGATGAGGAACCGGAGTTTGTTGTACAGGGACCACTTTCAACCCATAATTAATTCAAGAGCAAGCTATGTCGACTATTGTTAATGAGAGGACGAAAAATAAGCTACATCAAAATCCTATTGATTCTAAACTGGTTTAAAATAGTGCCTGGTTTACGATGAAAAGAAATTATAATTTTCGGATAGAGAATTCTCTGGGGACAGTAATACCATTATAGATAACTACTATCTGTAATATTTGTAACCACACACCCGCAGCATCAATTTTTTCAAAGGGTGTAGAAGAGGAGGGTGCCAGAAATTCTTGTCAAGGATTACAGATAAAAAAGAATTCGCCGCATCTTTAAAATCCTAAATAGTGGCAAGGAATGTGGTGTGAGGAATATTTGTAAGCTGAAAGCTGTCTCATAATTTTTAGCAGCCTTCGATTTAAAAAAAAAATGGGGAAGGGGTTGGTGAGGAGGTGAGGGAGGGCACAAGCGTTATCCTTTGTTATATGGGTTCAATTCATAACTTTCAGCTGACATTCTTCACATTCAATGCTACTACCAACAGAGAGTGTGATAATGATCATTGTTAAAACAAGGGGGAGTCCCTCTCCCCCCACTCCGTGTTCGATGTGCCTAAACCACACACCATATGTTATATTCAATCACCTATAATATATTTACTTCTATATTTAGATCTAAATAACTAATCAGAAGGGCTTCGTATGACAAAGTTAATCATATAAATACTGAATTATAAACATCCACACCTACGATCAGAATATCCTTATTCGTTTGAATAAAGTGGCAGTTAACGTTTTGGAGGATTTCCCCGTCTTCGCAGTAGGTCCGTAATCGAAAATAGTTGCAATTACGTCTGGTCCAAGATTTGATTTCTTATACCCACTTCTTTCACCTCTGTGGAATCTATACGATACTGCCCCCCCCCCCACCCCCACCCCATCCCCCTCATACACACACCTTCACGGAAAAAAAATTATTATCATGCAATTTAAAGTTCTGGATGACATTAAAATGATTTAGATGCAGATTTTGCACCAAATCGTTCTGAACGTTGGATCCTTTGGGCCCAAGTACATTTAACACCCATCTGACTTAGTACATTACAATTAAATGCAAGCACGTTGAACCATTCTGATGGATACAGTCCGTTGGTAATGTAAATAAATGTACACTGGCGTCAACTAGTCTCTTTTGATGGCATCGATCAAGAGAGATAAGTCATCATGCTATTTTGATAACTGTGTACCATAGCAACATTTGACGATCTGTAGTGTCTGTTATCCTACTTTTTGTCAATGTTCAAAGTCAAGAAGAACACACTGTCGTGCAAAACAAAAATCTTTTAAAAAGAATAATCTTGAAAGTATAGTCAACAATTCAACCTTTAAAGGTTGAATTGTTGACTATACTTTCAAGATTATTTTTACTACGAACAATTACAGAGATCTTTAAAAGTCATTCGATAGTCATTAAAGTTATCAACATGACATTGAATAATCACTCAATGTTACCAGAATGGCATTAGTAAAGAAACATATTACACACTTTGTTGTTATTCATAATGAACACTTTTTTCCCCTTCTCAATGTTAGACAGAACCCAAACCTTTATTAATGTATTGTTCTTCAGAATTGCGACAAAGAGGAAGAATGGCAGGATTTTCGTTGTATCTATCAAACACATCTAACATTGAGAGCGGTCACTTGTGTTACAAGGACGGTCTAGATTTACCTCCCTTGGACTTCAGCACTACTTGTATCAGACACGGCCGTTATGTTATATTCTACAACGAAAGATTACCAGGAGTACAGTATCCTGCTGGTTACGAATTGAAGTCTTTGACAGAATTATGTGAAGTGATTGTTCTGGGTAATGTTTGCACTATCATACATCAATGCATTGCACCAGTTTCAAGATAAGCGCTCTTCTGTGTGGGAGGTCATTTAGTGATACTTTGAATGCCTTAGTGGGACTGAGTGGACCGACAGTCAGTGAGAAAGACGATCAAATGTTTGCAGAAAATACAACATAATATAAAGTGCTTTACTGAAAATGCAATGCCACATTTATAAGTAATATCCTGGATATGATACATAAGAGCAACAAAATAACTTGATTTTGTAAAAATTCCTTGTATTTAATTACTCTCTGAACACTTGTCACTTACTTAATATGTGTATCAGTGGAATTCAGGTGACAAGCTGCGTATGAGAGACTTGCATGTACTGAGCACATTCATTTATTCAGTCCCACCTCCGCATGTAAACAAACTGTTTCGCGCCTTACTGTGTAAGATGATTTTCTAAAGGGGAATAACTAGGACGCACTTCGAAACTTGCGAATTCCTATATCTGTCAAATGGGAAGTAATTGAAACATATATTCTAAATTGTTTCATTTATGAAATTCAACGGAAATTGGCCTTCCAAAATATGAGTCATTTGATAGTTCCACAGTTTGAATCACGAAGTAAATTAAGCATATTGGGAAAGTTATAAGTGAATATTTGCTGAATTCCTTTCAAAATAGTTATTTCATATCTAGACCTCATTATCTGTATCCACCATTAAAACAACGATAAGATGAATTGTTATTAAGGTGTTGACAAAATCCAAGTTAATTTATACAGTTTCTGAGTTCCGTCTTTCAAGGTTGTGTAACACGTGGCCGCTATGGACGAGAATGTGACCTAATCTGTCCCCCCAACTGTCAGGAACAGAGATGTCATATTGTTGATGGAACCTGTCTGGGTTGTACTGTAATAAATGTACGCCTATTTTTTATTCTTATTCTTATTCTATATTCTATATTCTTTAATCCTCCGTTCTCTCTCATCTGTCTGTCTCTTTCTTTTCTCTCTAATATTACACACGTCAGACAACAGAAGTGCACTTTTTATCGTTAACAGCTTGTCCCAGTGGATACTACGGTATAGAATGTACATCAGAGTGTCGGGGACATTGTAGAGACGGCGTCTCTTGTAACCACACAAGTGGACAATGTGACGGTGGGTGTGGAGACGGATGGCGGGAAGCTAGGTGTGATCAAGGTACATGCATATCTATATTTTAAAGCTTAGGCGACATTAAACAGTGCAATATTTACAATTGAACATTCATATAAATCTCTTGATTGATATTGACGGTGTACTACTGAATTGATAAATAAATAGTAGCTACATGTATACTATATGCAGTGTGTAGACTACACTTTTGCTGAGTAGAGATGAGGCAAGTCGTAGTTTAATTAAATATTTTCTTCCTTTCTTGTCGATTTTGTTTCAATATGCCGTTGAGGATTTAAAAAAAAATAACTTGCATTTAGCTGGTAGTAAAAGTACAGAATTCCAGTTATCTTTACCTTGCATTGTTTTAATAATTTGTATGTTGTATAAAATTGCTTTCCTTTTATCGATTAGAGTGTGAAGACGGAAGATACGGTCCTAATTGTATCTACACATGCAATGGTAACTGTGTGAATAACGTACCTTGTGATAAGACAACAGGAAAATGTCAGACCTGTAAATCTGGGTATACAGGGGACCTTTGTAACGATAGTAAGTGCTCTGTGTAACAAGTATTAAATCTACACTTTTCATCGCTTTCATGGTTATTCTTCCTCGGCAGGTTCTCTTTGACTTCGGTGTTTTCCGAACGATATGAATTACAATGACGTCATAAGACCCGTAAAAAGAATCGATTATACAACTCCCCTGCATTACAACTTATATAATTGCAATTCCAGTAAAACTAAATTAGTTTGGATTTCTGGAAAATATTTCCCCTCTTTCGCCCTGTATTCTTATGCAGGATTTGTAAACAAGGGATTAAAATTTCGTTTGTATCGTTTTGTGGTTTGCGAATCATTTGTTAGGGCGTTCTATTTGAAGCTTGTAGCGATGGGTTTTATGGACGAAACTGTTCATACAGATGCTCCAGCTGTCTCGGTAGGACATGTAACCGTTTCATGGAAGAATGTGTCTATGGATGTGTGGATTGATACATTGGAAAAGGATGTGATCAATGTATTTTCAATTTGTTTAAACGTTTCATTTTAAGATGCATGAATAAAATTGATTTCATTTTGATTTCTGTGTGAGTGATCAACCCATTGTTCTTCCTTTTTTTCAAGCGTGTAAATTTGGCCGGTTTGGCTCAAACTGTTCAGAGAAATGCAGTGACAACTGTGTAAAACAATTATGTGACAAGAGACATGGGAAATGTACAAGAGGATGTGTTTCTGGATGGATGGGGTTTAACTGCACTAAAGGTAAACGATTTCGAAATACTTTAAACCTTTTCAAAGGGAGCGATTTATTAGCTATAGCCATTGCACTCCACATTCACGTAAATGCATAATGATTTAAATGATGTAATGACTAATGAATTTCACTGATATATGTTTACATAATGCAGTATGACCCTGTGTTTTAGAATGTCCCTTGGGATTATTTGGAGCAAACTGTGAACAATTGTGTAGTCGACACTGTGCATTTAATGACACGTGTGATAGAGTGAATGGTAGCTGTCCTAGAGGATGTCAACACCCATTTGAGGGGTCCAATTGCGATTTCAAAGGTATATGATTGATTGATTGATTGTTTTACGTCCCGTCGAGAATTTTTCACTCATATTGAGACGACACCAACTGTAGATGAAGTATCACAAATCTAGACCTTTGCTTAGCGCTCAGGGCCGTAGCAGTGAGGGTTCTTTAGCGTGCCAATGCCTACCGTGACACAGGATCTCCGTTTTTAAGGTCATATCCGAAAGACCCGTGATTCTCACTTCTAAATACCGAGTGTTTGGCGAAGGAGCAATCACTACCTATTTTTCGTCTTAGGTTTGACGCCGCCATGGCACGAGCGGGTCTCGAACTCACGACCTCCCGGTTACGAAGCGAACGCTCTAACCACTGAGGTATATGTAATTGCGAGATATTTTCATGTTACCATGATATATCACATTTTGACATTAACTTATTCGGTGAGGATAACGAGCAGTGTTCAATTTCATAACTCCTATATAACGAGATAAAGACTCACGTAGAGCGTATCCGGTCGACAGGGATGCTTACTCCTCCTAGGCAACTGATCCCACCCTGGTATATACCAGTTTGTTTGTTTGTTTTCCGCCACACTGAACATTTTTTTCAGTTATCAGGTGGCGTCCAGTTTTTGTAGGTGAAGGACAGAAACCAGATACAATGGGTCCGGGATGCTGGATATACCAGAGGTGGGGTCAGCTATGCATATGGAAGTTTCTATATTGATGTCTTTTGGAGGGATGGGCATATTGTAAAATACTCTTTATCTCTGTTCTATACATTCATGTATTACCCATGACTGTTACTTTGAAACAGTAAAATAAGTAAAAAGTTGTATATTTCATACATTACAAGCTTCTGATATTACTTCTTTTCCATAGTTTTGTTAGTGACGGCAGACTCGGTGTCCCAGGCGAAAGATGCCCAATATGCTTACATCACTGTAATTGTTGTATCGATTGTGCTCAACATATCTACATGTGGTGCATTTCTATTGCTAAGGTATTGTCAACATCGCACATTATCTTGATATGACATTACATTGCATTTTGTTTACACATGTACACGATACTGCTTAAGATACTCATCTGGAAATTATAGGAGGCGACGCCTGAATACAGAAGAAAAGTCGTCCTCACTTTACACCACTTATCCTACTCACCAAACAACAACGACTGACGACACGAATGCTTACCTTGAACTCCATGCAACAACGAACGATAACTCCTACCAAAATCTTTCATTTGTGCAACATACCGAAGTCAGTGGTTGACAATCGGATGAATAAATCGTGGTAAAAATAGGATAAGAACTAAGGAGCATGGGTAGTTTCAAATGCATTTTCATGTTTTAGATGTACAGTTATATTAATGGTTTACGTATGTGATATCCACATTAATGTAGCCAGTGTGAAGACCAAAACTCGGGTTCCAGCTTATATACCATTTATTTATATGATATGAAAAACATGTAAAAATCATTTATAACCTCATAAAAAATGTCTTCAGACACCAACATTGACAGAAAAGAAATAGACATTTCATATTTGCTGTCAAGTAAACAAAATATTTTTACCGGGACATCCTGAAGCGTGAAAGCTGGCGTCTTGCCTTTCGAAGGGCTGATCTTAAAGTGCTTGGGTAGAAATACGTGTAACGGAAATATGCTACCTCTCACATGTCTGTCATTTGATTGGTCAGTGTATACTCATTCACTTGTCACATATACACATTCACTATTTACGTTGGTTACATTAAGTTATACAGAAATACAGATGACCAGTTACAAAGGAATACGAATACTGATTTCGATGCCACCTTCTCTATAGTATTGGAATATTATATTCATTCTATGAGATGACATTCGAATATTCATTTCGTATTCGGATTTTTGGTAGAGATGAGTACATTCAAAAGAAAGGTTACTTTGCTGATTTGTATTTGTCATTACTTTGAATGTATTCAAGTTACCTTTCGATCCTTCACATTTGGATCAATTAAGTCAGCAGATTGTTAGCTTGACTGCTTAAACGAAATCATTTCACATCAGCGTTTGATTTTCAGCAGAACCATCAGGCCCCCGAAAGCAAAAGTGTGGAGTTACTTTTAAAAAAGAGAGAGTAAAAACAGTCAAAAGACTTCGTGAAACTACTTTAACATTCAATGTCATTTAAAACTCAAAGATCCCATGCACGATGTGTACTATTATTCAAAAAGCAGCCCTACCTTGCAGTTACGTTAAAAATATAGTAAAAGCAGTCACAAGTCTATACATTGTTTGTTAGGCGAAGAGAACTCCACTATTGTGGAACTACGTCTACATAATGCCATTTAAAACTCCAACATTCCATCCACGATGTGTTTGATTGATTTTTTGTTTTACGTCCCGTCGAGAATTTTTCACTCATATTGAGACGTCACCGGCTGTAGGTGAAGTGCCACAAATTTAGAACTATGCTTAGCGCTCAGGGCCGTAGCAGTGAGGGTTCTTTAACGTGCCAAGGCCTACCGTGACACGGGACCACCGTTTTTAAGGTCATATCCGAAAAACCCTTCATTCTCACTTCTAAATGTCGAGCGTTCAAAAAGCAGCTCTACCTTGTACCAGCAAATTCCAATGGAACCGTGTGGAGTTTTTTTTCCTCAAAGAAACTGAATGGAACCTGAACAAATGGAGATAATGATACAGTTTATAACTTTCAATTTGATAAGAAATGAAAATTAATCTTTATTAAATATTTATGACGAGGGATTTTCCGACCTTATGAATTCAGTAGGTTCCGAACAGATAAATTCGATGATATAAAATAGAGTAAATATATGACACTAAAATGATAACTTTGTTAGATTTTGTCAAAAATCTCCTGTGTGTTTTTTTATCACGATGGATACTTGAACTTCATGATCTACAGCAAACAACCTAATAGACATATATCGGTGACGTAGTATCGATTTCATTATTTTAGAATTCCATAATTATATAAATTTTGCTATTTCTTTCTACCACTGAGATTACTCACTGACAACTAAGTTGACTGGTTATTTGCATAATGTTGAAAGTTCCGCTCGAGAATTCTTCACATATATGAAGTCGTCTCCATGCCGATGTAGCGTTGCAAATTTTAGGCCTATGTTCGGCGCTTATGACCATTGAGCAGGGAAGGATCTTTAACGTGCTACACCTGCTGTGACACGGGACCTCTATTCTTTTGCGGTCTCATACAAAGGACCGCCCCATTTAGTCGCCTCGTAGGACAAGCAAGTGATACTGAGGATCAATTCTAACCCGGACCTCCACGGGCAATAACTAAGATGATACAGGGGTTTCAACAAAGACATTTCGTTGCAAGTCAGGATTTCGTAATGCTATGATTGTGAGGGTAATCTACCTTGCAAATAGACTTTGTAGTTCAATATACTCAAATGCTGTCTGGCGTGTTTCATAACCATTATTATGTCGTTATTTACATATCAATTTTGACAACGGATTTTTCCGGTCAAGATGAGATGTTTGTTCCTCCTAGACACGTAATCTCACGTCTGGAGGTTTTGTGTTTTCAGGTGTCGGTGTTTTCCCTACTATATCTTTTTATTCTGTATAAAATCTCTGAGACTGAACACTGTTATCTGATCTTTATGCATCTTTAAAAACACTGATATCAGTTGAGTATTGACACTTAATGAATCAACCTACAGATGGAAATTGACACATATAATCGTTGAATTAAGATATTTTCTCCCCCTTTGTTTTGACGGTATACATAAATGTTTAACCTAGAAAGGGAATATAATGCACAGAGATCAATTTCATAACTCCCATAAATATGAAAGCTAGGGTGGGACAAACAGGGATCTTTAGACACACCATGGTGGGATCAGGTACCTAGCTAGGAGTGAGCTTCACCTGTTAGTCGGTCACGTCGGCTGTGGTTCCTACATCTTGATCACGTAACCGAACAACTGGCAAAAAACTGACTCCAAAGAAAACTGTAGAAACCACTGTAATATCATTATTTGTTTTGCCTCGGACAAGAATGGCGTTAAATTATTGGATGAAACGCTTCACGTCACTGCCGTCTAAATTTCTTTAGACGGCGAGTAACAAAATTTAGACGGCAACATGGCGGCCGCTCATCTGCGTCTGTTTAGTATTAGTCTGTTATAGATGAATTCATTGCATTTCTTATATTTATTAACATCCAAAGATAGGATTGGTCCTTGACAAAACACATCAGTTATTAGATTTGTTACTGACTGTCTACAGAAATATGTCTGGTTGTTCAATTCTATAGGCGGCGAGGCTAGAAACCTAATATGTAATAGTAGACCGTGTCCTTGCGTATCGAATCAGTTGAGAGTTATAAACTCCAAATATGACAAATAATAAACATAGAAATATTGCTACATAAATATAGGAAGTTCACAATAAGGATGCTTCAGTCATACTTTTTGTCAGAACGTTGAGTTGTCAGTTTGTTTCAAAAGTACAGAAACCTTTATGGAATGTTCTTTCTTATCCATACAGTAATTAATTATAATACTTAGTTCGCGCAAATTACGATAATTAGCCACAGTACATTTTTTAATCTAAGCTCCGATTGTAAAAATGTCTCGTTTCTTTGTTAAGTAGCCACGAGGTGCCATGATGTTACATGCAAAATTCTTCACTTTGCCGATTGTGAAAGTAGCTCAAGGTAAATCTAATTATTCAATTTTTAATCATCATTATTTACC